>CAKNWT010044612.1:0-10288 GCA_932066315.1 Andricus coriarius | reverse complement strand
GTTTCGAACACGAAAAAAAAGATTCCGATCTATATGGAGGGGCGCGGCTTCCATATTTAGACCACTTTGTATATCAGAAGGAGGGAAGGAAAGGACGGACGGAGGACACACAAGAGACACATTCTTAACTTATTGTAAACATATAGCCTAACCTAACATACATATATATAATGCACGCAACGCACTTCCGTAACGCAGAATATCGCACGCTGGGGCTATCGGTCGAAACGGTCCTTATATACTAACCAAGAACATTCTTACCGCTTGTGAGAAACGACAAGTGCCGGACCAAAAGTTTTTGGTGGACAGAGTTATACTTAATTTTCTTATTTGAGCCGGGATATTTTTCTGACATTTGTCACTATATATGCGTTGATTAGAAATAGTATAACAATTATTAAAATAAATACTAACATGAATAAAAAGTGAAGTATGGAAAAAACTTCTAAAGGCAAATTTTTCAGAACAAATATATAACTTGATCTGCTTTGATGTTCACAAAATCATGAAGGCAATTTTTGGAAAAATTAGTTTTTTCGAATTTTTTGAATTTTGAACTTTTAGTCTAAAACTAATAATTTTAAATTGTTGTAGCCGCTGGACCGGGAAATAAGCAGGACTTTTCTAAACCCGAAAAACCGAAAACGACCTCGAATTTAGTGGTTAAACAAATGTGACGTGCGCCGAAGAAAGGGGGCTTACTCTAAAAAAATCGAAATCGAGGTTTTTACACCTTTCGATAGTTTTTGAGTTGCTCTTTTTAATGAAACCAAGAAAAAAAATTCCGAGCTTTATTATTGCTAATAATTGAGTTGTTAGACCCGAGAAATCGGGCTTTCGCTCGAGAGCTCGAAATCCCGTGAAACACCTCCCACCACTCACCACTGCAATCTAAGCGTCTCATCTATACCACGTCCGTGAGCCGCGCCGCTATTAGGGAAGATTTCGTGAGTCTTCCCTCTCTCCTAAAAGTCGCGTCCATCCGGTCGACTTCGACCGCTCGCCCTGAACAATCTCACTTTTCAGAGTAAGCCCCCTTTCTTCGGCGCACGTCACAAATATAAACGTCCGATTGAAACTTTATCAACTATTTTCAATTTTAAAATAATTTAAAATGAATAAGCTCATTATTAAACTTGTAACATTAGTCTTTTGTTTGGCCGCTGAGATTGTTTGGAAGAATATATTTATTCATGCTAGATCCGATTTATTGATTTCTTTAATCGCAATTTCTCCATTACAACTCTTGAGCCACGTACTTTGCAAAGTAAATCATCCACAGGAAAGTTTATTTGTATCTGTCTTCAATATGTCTGTCGCAATTTAAACAGCTTTTACGAACCTAGGTATGTTCAAAAAAGGGATTGTTTCATTTGCTTTTAATTAAACCTGTTCAACAACTCACGTCCAATTACGCAAACGGGATTGAGTGTTGGGAGGACATTAAAACTACCCCTT
The DNA here is from genome assembly GCA_932066315.1 of Andricus coriarius. Taxonomy (NCBI): domain Eukaryota; kingdom Metazoa; phylum Arthropoda; class Insecta; order Hymenoptera; family Cynipidae; genus Andricus; species Andricus coriarius. Next base: position 8,830 of record CAKNWT010044612.1, on the reverse strand, counting down.
ACCACCCTGTTTTGGAAAATTACTACTAAGGACACCCTAGGAATCAGGACAAGGTTATTTTCCCCATCGGTGTTAGTCATGATACTTTTCAAAGTGCGCAGACCTCGAAATCTGAAATAGTTAGCAGGCTAGAAATTCGCGAGAAATGAAGTTTTCTGGTGATCTCATTTCTACGAATGCCAGCGATTCAAACGAATTTATTTCTAACGGGTTAAAATTCATCTCAAAAGCCAAACAAAAACCAATTCCATTAAAATTTTGAAAGGATGTGGACTAAATTGATCGCGTATGGAGTTACAGACACGCCTGGCACCAAATTACTTATTATGAGTTTAAATTTCGCTCGAGAAATCCTGAAAAACCTAATCTAACGCATGTTTTGTCGTACCTATTTTGTATCCAGGAGCTTTTATTTTTATTATTTAATTTCACTCTGTTCCTTTTCACTGTTTAAAATTAAGCTTCATTTTAATTCAACTAAGTGCCACGTTGAAATTAAATTTCCACTTAGTTTATCTAACCTTTTAATTTACTATTAACTTCGAAAAATGTGCTCAGGGCTCACAGAGATATTGACTGCAAAAATTCCAAAAATTTAGTTCAGATACCAACTGGGTTGATCAGATTCTTCCACTTTAATTTTCATTAAAACTTCACACATAATATGTCAAACGGACTAATTTCCAGGTCTTAGCCCTGGTTGAGTAGTCCATTTTAAAGAGCAAGTGTCAAATTTTACAATCAAAATGGAAAGTCCCATCAGTACCCGATTCCAAAATGGGAAACCAGTTAACCCATCTCTTACCACTTTGAGCATTAGTTCTCAATTTCCAGGCCTGAGCCCGGTTGAAGGAAAACCTTTTCTCTGGCAAGACGCGAGTCAAGCGTCCCCAATGTGAATTCGGGTAAGTTGGGATTCGAAGGTTGTGGTAAGGAACCAAATTAGAGTGTTAAGAAAAAGAAAATTTTAAAAGTAATAAAAAAAACCGAAGTGTTTAATTCCTGGGTACTTTATATCTCGGTAATTCGCGAGATCGTGATGGTCTGTACCAACGTCTTCGATGCTAGGATTCCAGCGAGCCTGGTTGTTCTTCCCAGAACTCCGTTCGCCTGCTGGGGTAGATTGCAAGTGAGTTCTCGATCGCGCGGTTTCGATCGAGTGGTGCCATGTATCGTCGGTCCCGCTGGTCTCCCTACTCTTCGGGGGTCTGGTTGCGCGCGCGTTTATCGATTTTCCGCTTGCCTTACTGACCTATATCTCTGAACTTGATTTTCGTGTCGTTATCTCTGTTTTTCTTATCACTGTCACTTTCTTTCTCCTTGTGCACAGTTGATGATGCGAATTTATCGATTTTCAGCTAATCAGCTGACTTATATTTGGTGTCTTTATTTGTGTGCTTATATCAGCTGGCGCGATGATGTTTTGAACCGTCTCGAACTCTTGTATTCAATTTCAAATAACATACGTTCAAATATTGTTTCAGTTTTAAATATTCCATTTTAACCCATTGCCAATTAAAATTTTAATGCAAATGTCGGTAAAACCTAGTTTGAAGAGAAATTGTACAAAAAGCAGAGCGTCCCTGCATTTGTCTGCAAATGTTTCTCTTTATGGTACTTTTTCCTGCAAATCTCCGTCACACCTAATTTACACAGAATTTACAGAACGAAGCAGACTTTGTCTGCTTCTTTCTTCAAGCAGTTGCTCTTGATACATTTCTTCTAAGCCCTTTTCCTGCAAATCTCGGTAAGACCTACTTTGCAGAGAAATTGTAGGAAAAAGCAGAGCTTCCCAGCATTTTTCTGCAAATGTTTCTCTCTACATGGTACTTCTTCCTGCAAATCTCCGTCAAACCTAATTTACAGAGAATTTGCAGAACGAAGCAGAATTTCTCTGCTTCTTTCTGCAAGCAGTTCCTCTCGATAAATTCCTTCTAAGTAATTTTCCTGCAAATCTCGGTAAGACCTAGATTGCAGAGAAAATGTAGGAAAAAGCAGAGCTTCCCTGCATTTGTCTGCAAATGTTTCTCTCTACAAATAATAATGCAAATTAATATATAATATAATAGATCTTATTTTTGCAACGTGATATTTCACAGGATAAAGAGCCGCCATCACAGACCAGAGATCAAAGTTTCATCACCATATTCATCATAATCGTCACTGGTGCCTCTGAATTTGCTCATTGTGTTTGAATAGGGCACTATTTCCCCTGAAAATTAAGAACCACGGAGAAATGCATTACGGACGTCTGGACCACATACGTGTTTCGAAGCTTTCTGAAGCTCATGTCAACTTAATGATTGAAACCTAACCAATATTATAAGAAATCAACCATGAAGAAGTCCCCATTAACAGTATTTCCTTTGATCTGTCTGCAACTAATAAGCGTGTTTCCTCAAGTGGATACCACGTAAAACTTGCAACTTAGTAATTGACTCAACAGACCACGATATGAAGTCTAGGTACGACCTGAGCACGGTTGGCAAGTGCCTTATACCGCGCACTTAGAATACGAGAAACAATAAGCTGCCCTACATCAGGTTTTGTATAAAAACAGAACAGAACTTACATGTTGGTTCATCGATCACGATTTGACGATAAAGGAAAGGGATGTGCAGAGAATGCTGTACGACAGTGCTAGGAGAGAGAGGAGTGAAGGGAGATCGGCGAAGGTAGGATATCAGAAAATAAGAATAGACGAGAAAATGTGGGTATGGGACGAGGAGCAAGAGGTGTTGAAGGAAGTGGAGGGGAAGGAAGGTGTTATAGTTGGAGACTCCAGGAGACGGTCAGAGTCAAGAAGAAAGGAAGACCTAGTGGGGGAATTATAACGGGTGTTAGAGAAGGATTAGAGGAAGTAGTGCATGGAGAGGAAGAGGCGGAGGGAGTGCAAATGGGAGAAGTAAAGATAGGAGGGATAAAGTGTGAGTTTGTGTCAGTGTACAATAAGGATGGAATGGAAAGAATTAAAGAAGAGGTCGAAGACTTGCTAGGTAAAAGAGAGGAGGGTATGGTGGTAGTGTGTGGGGACTTTAATGCGAGGATGGGGAGGGAAGGGGCCTTCACAGGGAAGGGGAGAGCTTCCAAAGGAAATCGAAGGATAAGATAATAAATAAGGAGGGGGAGATTCTAAGGGACTGGATGGAGGATAAAAGATGGGCGGTGGCGAATGAGGGAGAATACACATATGTAAGTAAGGTTGGGGTATCGGTGATAGACTATGTAGTCATGAATATGAAAGGGTGGGAAGAGACGGAAATATTCGCAGTAGAAGGGAGGATGGAATGAGACCATCAGCCATTAGGGTTATGGGTAAGGGGCGAGAGCGGCGGAAGGCAAGGGGGAGCAGTTAGGGAAGTTGCGCTTTGAAGGGGAGTCGGTGGAAGAGATATGGAAGGATTTAAAAGAGACAGTGAAAAGTTGCGTGCAAAAGAAGGTATTCAAAAATAAGAAGAATGGAATGGTGAAGGCGTGATGAGATAGGGAATGTAAAAAGATGAAAGGAAAGGTGAAGAAGAAGTACAAGAAGTGGAAAGAGGGCATGGCGAAAGGGAGGAGTAGGCAGAAATGAGTTAGGAGTTTAGATTGTTGTGTAAGAAGAAAGAACAGGAAAAGGATCTGGAAGAGGAGTTAGGAAATGCTAAGACAGAGGGGGATGTCTAGAAGATAATAAATAGGTTTAGAAAGCGTAGAGTAGGGATCAGCGAGAAGATAGAGAGTGAGGAGTGGAGGGAGTTTTTTAAAGAATCATTTCAGGGCTCACATTCAAGAAAGAGGGATGGTGAGAGTTGAAGAATGCGGGAGGCATAGATGGAAGAGTTGGAGGATTAGCAGGTAGAGAAACAGATAAGGAAGTTGAAAAGGTCAAAAGCAGCAGGGCTGGCTGGGGTAGAGAACGAAGCATGGCTGTTTAGTACACAAGCGGTCCGGGAGAGGATCAAGGAGGTGGTGAAGAAAGTTTGGAAGGGTAGGGATTTTTAGGATGGTGGAGAGAAGGGTTAAAAGTCCCACTGTAGAAGAAAGGAGATAGGAATAGACAGGAAAATTTTAGAGGGATTGCGCTAATGAATACGGCGTATAAAGTATACGCGATGGTGGTGGCGGAGAGGCTGCGGAAGGATGTCGAGGGGAAAGGAATATTGCCGGAGGCGCAGGCGGGCTTTACGGCGGGTAGAAGTACTATGGACAATATCTACGTTCTGCAGCACGTGGTGGATAGAGAATTAGCGAAGAAGGGGTCGAAAGTGTACGGGTTTTTCGTAGATCTCAAAGGCGCGTTTCCTTCGGTGGATAGGGGAAGGTTGTGGGAGGCGATGGAGGATAGGCGAGTGGAGAGGGGCCTGATCGAGAGGGTAAGGGAGATATATGAAGAGACCAAAGATAAGGTAAGGGGAGGGGACGGGATTTCGGCGGGATTCTGGATGGAGAGAGGGTTAAGGCAAGGATGTCCGCTGAGCCCAATGCTTTTTGCGATTTTAATTGCAGATATGAAAAGGGGGCTGGAGGCCTGGGTGGTAGGATGAGTCAGGATAGAAGGGGTTAGAATTTGGTCACTAGCGTATGCAGATGACGTAGTGTTGCTGGCAAAAAGCGAGGAGGCCTTAAAGGAGATGTTGAAGAGGTTGAGAAGATACCTGGATAAGAGCAGGTTAGAGCCGAATGCAGAAAATTGTAAGGTTATGGTGTTCAGGAAAGGAGGTGGGAGGGATAAGGGAGGGGAGTGGAGGTGGAAGGGAGAGGTGGTGCAGGAGGTGAAAGAGTTTGTGTACCTGGGCTTCGTGTTTCAGATGCTATTGTATGGCGTAGAGTTATGGAGGTGGAAGGAAAGTGAAGAGGTGAATAAGACACAGGAGAGGTATGTAAAGTGGACATTGGGGTTGGCAAGGAACACGCCTAATTATATTGTCAGCAGGGAGACTGGGAGAACGAGTATAGAGATTCTAGCTGGGAGTCGGTCCTGTAAATATGAGGAGAAATTTTTGGAAGAGGGGGAAAGTAAGCTGGTTAAAGAGTGTTGGTGGGAGAAGGAGAACAGGAGAAGGGGTAGGAGGATGGAGGCTGAAAGGGAAAGGTATTTTAGAACGAATGGACTACAGATGGATAAAGTGAGAAGGCTGCATGAGGCAGGAAGGAAGGAGGACAGGAGAGGGGGTGGGAGGATGGAGGCTGAAAGGAAAAGGTATTTTAGAACGAATGGACTAGAGATGGATGAAGTAAGAAGGGTGCATGAGGAAGGAAGGCATATGAGTTGGTTAAGAAAAACTGCATGGAGAGAGAGAAGACAGCAGGGGAAGAGAGAATAAGAGAGTCAAGGTTTAACGGGAACTATGTGTGGATTATGCCAATAACGAGAGCGCAATATTTGTGTGGGAAAGGAGAGAAAGAAAGTCAGGAGCCTATAGCGAGGATGAAATGTGGGTGCATGGAGGATTTTAATAGGTTCTGGCTCTCAAGCTAACAGAGGATGTGTCAACTGTGTGGGAAGGGGTATGCAAAAGTGCAGCACTGGTTGGAGGAGTGCGTAGAGGTGAAAAGGAGTGGAATGAGCATGGAGGTATTGATGCATGAAAGGGGGGACACAAGGGCAGTAGCATGGGTGACGGGAGTGTTGGGTAGGTTGAGTAGGGACATGCGAGCGAGGTGAAGCGAGGCGAAGCGAGGCGAAGCGAAGCGAAGCGAGGCGAAGCGAGGCGGACAAGGCGATAAGAACGTGCGATCCTAGAGATAAGGTATGGATGTGTGTTAGTTTTAAGGCTTAGATTAAGGAATATTAGGTAAAAAAGAAAGTGTAAGCAAGTCAATTTTGTAAGGCCAACAGGCTGAAGAATAAACGTTTATACTACTACTGTATACATAGAACAAGCTTGCAACAATAGAAGCAGACTTATTTGAGTGCTGATTAGTGAGTCTAGATACTTACCAAAAAAGTATCGAAACATAATTTTCTCAGTTATTGTAAGCAATGATTACTACGCACACGCAAAGTATATATTGATCATCATGTTAGCAGATGAGAAGGAGTTGATGAATCTGAGTTGAGGAAATTCGCTGATTCTCAGGCTCATTGGTAGTTTTTCTTCGCGAGGAAAAATTCTTTGACTTGGTTCCGACTTGAGCTGCCCTCAATCCAGATGGAGCCAGACTATATTTTATGTCTTGAGACCATGATCTCATGTCTTATGACGGTAAAATAATATTTGTTTATGGGTAAACAATTTTGTATATTTTTATACAACATATATATTAGATTAATTAATTTATTGCTTTCCATTTGTATTATACTTGTTTAGCTACGATACGGCAATTAATGTGTTCTCTTTTTACGTATTTCTTAGGGCTTAGGAGATCCGTATAGAAAATTACAATTTTAATTTTTGAAGCGAATTTTGTATGGCTATTGTCTTTGAGAGACACAGATTCTAAATTATTATCTTAAAAATAAGAAATATAAAAATTGAAAATTTTTCATCTATAAATTTTAATTGCGCGCATCTGTTAAATATCTCATTTTTGAGTCTAGAAAGGCTCCTCTTCAGACAAGTTTACGCCCGACATATGTAATCGTCTTGAAGTCAAACTCAAGACGAAATCAAGCCGAAATCAAGTTGAATTATTTTTTGTATCGATTTGTCATACCTAAGTACTGAAAAGTACGGTTACTTAGTAACTGAAGATTCAAAACACGTATGTGGCCCAGAGTGTTCCAAAATAAGCGACTGTTTAAATTTTCACGGGCGACTGGAAATTCGGATAGTCTAGGTAAAATAAAAATATGCCTATTTGTTTGTTTTGCTGTAGAGTCATTTTTCAACTATTTTTAAGCAATTCTTCCTCTTATGAAATTTAAAACGTGAAAATACATTTTTGACAATAAGGACAATTCTACAAAAATTTCAATATTTGCACACTTACTGCAAGCTTTCGTTCAGTTTGTGTGAAATGAAAGTTGTACATAGTATACTTTAAACCTGTCAGAATAAATCTAGAGAAGAAGAACTAAAATGGTCAAAGATTTACAATAAAAAATATGGTTTGAAAAATAGGGAAAACCCGATAATTTTACTTTAAGTTCACCCGCCGGTTAATGGGTGAAGCCTTTATGGTGAGTACAATAAACCGTGTTGAGTCGGATTTTTTTGGTAATTGAAATACAAACTGACCCTAACGGTACTGGCAGAACAATAAGACTTTAATTGTCAAGTAATAAAGTTTTTGAATGTAGGTCTCTAGGTAGAAAAGCGTAATAATAACGATGAGGAATGATGAGCGGATTAGTGGCCAGAGGCCACGCAGGTGAATTCTTACAGTAGACTCACAGTTTTATCACTTTAACATTACTTTGAAGAGTCGCCGTGACTTGATCGGTGAAAAAAAGAAAATTCAATCTTGCTTCACTTCCACCTACATTTGCAGTAGCACGACGGCATTCATTCCGAACTTAAGATCTGGTTCAAACTTGGTGTGTTGTTCAGAAGAATTCCGAAAATGGGGCTGGAAGAGAAATACGACTGGCCTTCCTTCAGTCACAACGACACAATATCCTGCTCCTAAGGCTCTTCTAAAATGTCTCTTCTGCAAGTGCAAAAAAGTATGCGGCTCAACATGTGGTTGTAGGAAGGCAGGGCTGAAATATTCCATCATTTCAATGAATTGCAATGGGCAGGACTGCGCAAAGGTTTCCCAGATTATGAGCGACGCAGAGGACGAGTGAGGAGAGGATGAAATCGAAGCTACTATTCGAAAACTCAGGAAGAAGAGGATTCAGGCGAAAAAGAAGAACCAAAAGAGAAGGGTGACAGAATTTAATTACAACCGGGTCCATCGAGAAGTTCAAAACAAAGACAAGTTACCAGATCACAAACATCAAAATAAATACATCAAAAGATTCAACCAAAAATTCATTCCTCCAGCTATCCATCCATCCATGTGGATTAGGCCTGATGGGGAAACCACAAGAAAAAAAAACGACATTTACATTACCTCGTGGGAGGTGGGGAAAGAAGCACAATTAACAACAATAACTATTATTATTTATTGACTTCTGGTGTTAAATTTTTGCCGTTACTGGTCAAAATAATTGTATGGAGAAACGAGAAAAAACCTGCCACAACCTGGATTTGAACTTCGAACGCCACTATCCATGAGTGGAGCGTTAGACAATCACGCCACGGTGACAACAGCAGAAAATTTCTCGTTTCTCCTATATCCACAGGATGACGCGGGTCTGCATATCAGTAGCCTGTGAATTTCTAGTGATTAATTCTTTACGGAATCTGAATAATTTAATGTATAGATATTATGTTGTCGACCAGGGTAATTAATTAATGAATTTCTGATGATAAATGTTTGCCGTTACTGTTCAAAATAATTTACTGGAGAAACGAGAAAAAATCTGCCACGGCCCGGATTTGAACCGGGAACGCCACTATCCATGAGTGGAGCGTTAACCAATTACGCCACCGTTGCCGCAGTAGAAAATTTCTCCTATATCCACAGGATGACGCGGATCTGCATCTCAGTAATATGTGAATTTCTAGTGATTAATACTTCATCGAATCTGAATAATTTGAAGTATGGATATTATTACTATTATTGTTCTAAGCACAACGACAGCAATAATAATAATAAAATATTATAAAAATGTTAATAATAATCTAAAATAATTAATAATAATAATAAATAAATTAGACAAAAGTTTTATAAAATATCATCCACTATAATTTCTATTCAAACCTTTTTCTTCTACAATGAACTAAACAGGATATATTTTAGAAAAAACGGATTTTGGGCGCCGTTTTTCAAAATTGCGGCTAAGCTTATGGAGGAG
>CAKNWT010044586.1:0-10971 GCA_932066315.1 Andricus coriarius | reverse complement strand
ATGTTGACAGTTTTCCAATTTTTATTACGCAGAAAGTATAAAATTCTTGGATCTCATACAAAGTTACTTTGCATGCTTGCAGGCGTAGGATACAATTTATCTATGTCATCTAACGTGGAAATTTACTCGATTTTTTGCAAAATATAAATCTCCTTAATTTTACGCAACATTGAAATTTAATCGATTTCGATCAAATGTTGCTTGCTTTTTACGCAAAGTGTACATTTTTTCGATGTTATTTAATATCAAAGGCAAAATGGAAATAAATATCACACCAGGAATCAATGATCTTTTACAATAAAAACAAACAATTAATAAATAATTATGTGAATAAAGAGGAAAAGATCATTTTAACGAAATGTTTAGTATTCTGAAACTTTCAGAAATATTCATAAATATTTGGTCATTTTTATTTGAATCTAAAATTCTCTTAAAATTGTGGTTTTTCGGAATGTTTGAAATTGTTCTCGAATCATGAAATATTTTGGAAGTTTTCTAGACCATACTGAAGTGTAGTGATGGGAAGGAATTGGTTTCTTTTAACTAGTTACTTCTTTTGGTCACGCTAGGGATAACGAAGTTACTTTTGTAAGTAAGTAACGAATTGGTAACTAGTTACATTTTTTTAGTCACAGTAACTGCTAAAAATAAACAAAGAATACATAGGCCTGCCACAATCTAATTCCTTGAAAAAAGTGACTAATGTTCTTTTGAATGAAAAAAAATTTAATGAAACCTAAAATAATTCCAGGCGAATTTCAAAGAATTCAGCATAAATTCAAAAAAATAAATTAAATAAAATTCGTGTGAATTTAGATGAATTTAAGGGGAAGAAGAAGAATTCGATAGAATTTATAAAAATTCAAGGTGGATTAAAAGAAAATTTGAATGAATTGAAGACAATAAAAAATGGTTAGAAATGCATTGAATTGATTAAATTTGGAATAAATTGAGAAAAATGCCTGGGAATTCAAAAGAATTCAGGATAAATTAATAAGAATTCAGGGTGAATTCCAAATGAATTCAAATGAATTGAAAACATCCAAAATATTCCTTTCATTTAAGTAAAATTTGACTGAATGAAGACGTCAACGGAATTAAAGAGAATTTGATGAAATTCATACGAAATAAAGATAAATTAAAAATAATTCAAATGAATTGAACAAAAATGTTGTGTGTGTGAGTGAATAGAGTTAATAAATAAGAATCTGATAATATTCATAAAAATTGATGGGTAAAATATTCATAATATAATATATATAATATATTCATAATATAATAAAATATTCATAAAAATCTTCAGGGTGAATTAAAAAAATTGAAGATCCATTGGATTTAGCGGATTTCACAGGGATTTCAAAGAAATTAGGATGAATTCAACAGCATTTAAAAGAGTTCGAAGGAATAAGTGAAATTCAATAAAATTCAGAAATCCTTGAGTTCCCTGTATTCATTTATTGAAAGAAGCGACTATAGTGATTTTATCTTTAAAAAGTGACTAAACAGTGATTTAAGAAAGAAAAGTGACTGGAAGTTACAAAAGTAACTAAGAAAATTTTACATTTTGAAACGATAACGACAACTAGTTAGTACCTAAGAGTATCCCAGTATTTTCTAGAGTATTCTGGAACATTCTACAATATTCGTGGTAACATTTTCTCGATTTTCTGGAAATATCCCCAATGTCCTTGGAACATTCTGGAATAGTCTGAAATTTTCTAGAATATTCTATAATATCTTTGCTAAAATATTGTAGAATTTTCTAGAAATATAGATTTACATGATTTATTACTTAATTAATATAATTAATTGACCATTATCAAACCTTCCGAAGCAGGTATCATGTCTCTGATCACTTATTATAAATTTTTTATATTTTATACCATTGCAGGGTGTCCACTGTCCAGCATTTAGGAAAAACTTGAAAAGCGGGAATTGTACGGGAAATTTATTAGGGTTGAAAATGTACGAGATTTTAGTTTTGAAGCGGGAATTTTTTTATATTTCATACACGAAGCAGGATAGAAATTTTCTTTGTTTTTTTAATCACCGGACTTCACTAAATTTTCTAGCAAAAATTACAAAATGCGTGGGTAATATTCAAACGATTTTGAGAAATAAATGAGGTTTGCTACCAATTAGGGAAAGGACTTGGTATTTCGAATTTAGGATTTTGTAGAAACCCTGATCAAATATAAGATGACAATAAGATAGGGTAGTTTTGGTAACAGAAATTGAAACTAAAAAGAAAGAACTTATTGATAAAATACGAAGTTTATTTAGTTTTTTCTGAGAAAATTATTATTTTCATATTTTTTGTAGCTATTTTCATAGATGTCAAGTTTTTTTTATTGTTTCAGGAGGATATAACAGTCTTCCCAAAGATTAATTTTTATACAATGCACGATAAAAGACCTAGCCTAGAGAATACAAAATTCAAATTTTTAGAATAGAGATATGTGTATTAAAAATATATATATTGTATATATATTTATCTAGCTCAGCGTACAAAGATATTTTTGACTTTTGAGGGAATCAAAATCGGAAAGGAAACATGTTTATAACATAGTCATTTTCATGGGTTTTGAAATCATTTTTCTTTTTCTAGCTTATAGCTTTAAAAATTATTTTAAATACTTCAGAACAATAATGGTAAAAAAAACATTAGAGAATAAGTTGATAAGTTGAAAAAATGAAAATAAAACACTGAATTTTGTATTTGTTATTTAAATCAGAGAGAAATATTTCATTTATCTTTTTTTAGCTAACCTTATATAATATTTTTTACTGATAAGAACTCACTATAAACACAATTGACAAGTTTAAGGTATGAAAAGCGCGAATTTTTATTAGTAGAATATTCCCAAATTTATCAGAAAAAATATGTTATTTTTAAGGTGTTATTTTAAAAAATTTGGTTAAAAGGAGGGGTCTGTCTGTTTAACGGGAACTATGTTTCGTGTATATTATTATTACCCCTATTTTATTTAGATAACCCCATTAAATTGTCAGAAAAATTATTTTGTATAAGAAATCAATTTTTACAGCAGGATGAATTCAACAGAATTTAAAAGAGTTCGAAAGAATAAGTAAAATTCAATAAAATTCAGAAATCCTAGAGTTCTCTGTTTTTATTTATTGAACGAAGTTACTATTTTGACTTTATACTTTTTACACCCTGCATTAGCTTCTTCAGCTTTTCCACGTTTTATATAGTCTTCAAAGATTTTAATATCCTAGTACTTAAGTAGTCATAGTTCCGTAATATTTTTCACGCATAAATATCAAATTTTAGTCTTCCTTTTATTCAACGTCATCCCTCTATCTTCCAGACGCTCGGCGTCGAATCATCATACATAAAACATCACGTCACGTCGCGTCGCGACGCTCGGCGTCCTGTCTACTTTTCCCTTCTTTCATAAAAAAAATCTCTCCAAAATTTGTTCTTCCCCTCCTAGAATAAATTCATTGAGGACGCCATCCACGAGAAGAAACCGCCCTTCAAGGTCTCTTCTTTTTCGAAGCTGAAGATGACATCATCCCTTATTAATGGGGTAGCTTCGTGCAGACTTTCAAGAGCTCTGCTGTATAGTGGGGAATAATGTAGGTACTATACTATATCGTAGTGGGTGCGCACTGGATCGATAGCGCGCCTGCACATACAGCCTTTTTTTCAAAGTGTGGGTGTTGATCGAACACTACCAGGGCTGAACAAGTGGTAGTGGCTAGGTGGGGATGCCACTTTCGCCGACAGCGTGGCGGCAGTAGATTCAGACTGTTAGCATCAGTCACGATCGGTTTTAATCCAAAGTCAGACGGGGAATGAAAAACATTGGAAAAAAATGTAGGGCAGTAGAAAAAAGCATCGATTTGGGCGAGTTTGGTCTTTCCGTTTGTGAGGTGCTTTGCCCTTTTGTGATGGATATGAATTCTGGAATACCTACTTAATTACAGAGGTAATCGATAGTTTTAGAAGTTCCTAGGGTCCTTTTGATCAAAATCAGATCTTGATGGATAATAATGAATTAGAGAGATTTTTTTAAACATTCTTGACTTGTGCCTGAGAAACGGAGCCTTCGAACAACTTGCTTTCAAACAAAAAAGGTTTATACTGTTTTCAGGATCTACTTTTTTGAGTAATTGTGTGAAAAATGTGTTCCTTGTCAACGATCTGAATTCAAGATACTACAAATGAATTCAAGTGTACTCAAAATTATCTCATTTTGTAATCAGTTCAACTAAATTCAGGTCAATGTAACTGAATTCAATGTAAATTTATAATTTATTTAATATAAAAGTGAATTGTAGTGAATTAAATTTAATACATTTTGGAATTAATTAAATAGTTATCCAGTAAGTGAAGGATGAATTAAAGACAAAGTTATTTCACTGAATTCAAATTAATTTAACTAAATTCCAGTAAGTACAATGTAAATTCAAGACATATCTGAATTCAAGTCAACATAGCTGAATTACAGTTAACTAAAACTGATTTGCAGTAAATTTAATCGAACTCCAGTGCATTTAACTGGGTTTAAGATAAAACTAAATTTGAGTAAATTAAACTGAATTTAAGTGAATAACATTGTATTAAAGTAAGTCAAATTAAATTAAATTCATATAATTGTAATTGACTTTTAGTCCTTTATAAATAAATTTAAGTGAATTTAAGAATAATTCAACGGAATTCCAGTGAATGGAACTGGATTCGAGGTACATCTGAATTCAAGTGAATTTAACCGAATTTCCTTAAATTTAATTGAATTTAAAGAAGAATAATTAAAAATTTAATTAGGTAAACTTAATTGAATTCGAGTGATTTCTAAATAAATTTAAGTAAATTCATGAAGAATATTTAACCGGATTCTAGTGAATTTGAATGGATTTAAGATAAATCGGAATTCACGTAAATTAAATTGAATTCCAGTGAATTCAACTGGATTTAAGATAAATCTGAATTTAATAGAATTTAACAGTAAATTACAGAGAAGTCAATATAACTACCAGTAATTAAAAAAGAAAATATTTCAGTTAATTTAACTAAATTCCATTAAATTCATCTGGGTTCAAGATAAATCCAAATTCAAGGAAATTCGAGTGAAATAAAAATAAATTCAAGAGAGTTTAACTGAATCTCACTGCATTCATTGGAAAATATTACTGAATTCAAGGTGAATTCAAATGAATTCCAGCAAATTCAATATAAATCTGAATTCAAGCTGACCTAGCTGAATTGCAGTTAATTAAAACTGAATTGCAAGCAATTTAATCGAATTCCCGTACATTTAACTTGGCTTAAAATAAAATAAAATTAAAGTAAATTAAACTGAATTTAATTAAACTTAATCGTATGAAAGTAGGAAGAATTAAATTTAAATTAAATAAATATAGTTAAATTTTTAGACATTTCTAACAAAGTTCAAGTGAATTTGAGAAATAATCTAACTGAATTTCAGTGAATGGAACTGCATTCAAGGCACATCTGAATTCAAGTGAATTTCAGTAAACTTGATTGAATTTAAAGAAGGTCCATTAATAATAAAAGAAATTAATCTCGATTGAATTCTGGCTATTTCGAAATAAGTGAAGTTGAATTGAAGTTAATTCGAGTGAAATAAAAATGAAGTCAAGAGAAGTCAATGTAGATTCCAGTAAATTCAAAATAAAATAATGTCAATTTAACTGAATTCTGTTGAATTTAAATGGACTTAAGGTAAATATTAATTCAAGCGAATTCGAGTAAAATGAAAAAGAATTCAAGAGAATTGAACAGTAAATCACAGAGAAGCCAATATAAATTCCAGTAAGTTCGAAAAAAAATTTAAGTTAATTTAGCTGAATATTGAAGAAAAACTTATCTGCATTCAAGAGAATTAAATTAAATCCCACTGAATTCATTGCAAAATATTACTGAATTCAAGGTGAATTCAAATGAATTTCAGTTAATTTTACTGGATTCAAAGTAAATCTGAACTCAAGTGAATTAAATGGAATTGATGTTAATTCAATTGAACTCAAAGGGATTTAAATTCTAAGGGAATTCAACTGCATTCCAAATAAATTTAACTGACAATGAATTAAAAATCTGAATCTAAGTGAATTCAAAATAATGTAAGAGAATTCACGTGAATTCTAACAATAAAAAAGGAATATGATTGAATAAAAATAACCATTTATTTTTTAAAGTAAAAAAAGTACTCACTTTCTCTTAAGTTTGGATTTGAAATCGATTTTTATATTAAGACTCATTAATTTTGATTCATTACTTAGGAATTAAATTCTAAAAATAAAACTTGCTTACAGCAAGAAATTACTGTTTTCTTTAAACTTTTTAAAGTTCCAACTTACTAAAAAGAAATATCTTCTTATCCAGTAGGAAAACATTGTAATGTTTATGAATCATTTTACAAGCGACAAGAAATTCATGGCTTTTGTGAATAGTTGTAGATTGTTAGAATGGGACATTCTCAGGCTTTTTTCTTGGTTTCAATGAGTTTTCCTTTGAACGGATTTGGCCAGTTTAAATTTCTCGATATAACGTCTTAACAAATGAATTTAAGTTTTAAGAGAACTACATAAACCCGTTGCTATTACTTTCAAAAGCCGCATCACGTGGAGTGACTTCGACCAGTTTGACGAGTTTTTCAGCCGAGTCAGAACAAAAGTTCTAGGATACGTTCAAGGATAAAAAAAGCGCAAAAAAAGTGACAAGACGGGTTAAACGTATTTTGCAATGTTCATCGCTCACGGCAAAAAAGATAAAAAATTATGATTATAACAGTCACTTTTTGCTCACAATATTATTTGTGGTTGAAATGTAATGTAGCGGAAACAGAACAAATTATTTATTTTTTGTACGGACTTTTTAATTTGTCGGTTATGTAATTTTAGTAATTGAAATTTCTGTTTAAATAATTAAATAAACAATTTAAAATTGGTAAATTAATTTTGAAGTTTGCGAGAGTACGCGTTATAAGAAACCATAATTATTCACTATACGCAAGTCTCATTATCCTCATAGTTCCGGTAGTTGCGCAGAGATAAGGTAAAAATGCAGTTACATACTTACATACATATACGTAATACAAAACAAAGCCCCGATATCGTACCGTTGTTTGTTAAACTACAAGTTTTAGTCACAATACGTTTGAATTCCTTAAGTCGTTTTAGTTTAAAATTATAAAAATTTAAATAATTTACTATTGATGGATGAAAATTAAGTACTAGGAATATCTTTATTTTTATTTAAAAAATTCAGAATCTTAAGGCTCACTTTGGAAACATTTCCGAATTTTTAGTTATAATTTATTCTAATAGTTAAAAAATATTGTTTGAAAAACTAATGTCGACAATTATAATAAAAACGATTAGATGATCGAATTATAATGAGGATTCAAAAAGTAATTTATGATATAGTTTTCTGAGATTGAAATTGGAAGCAAATGTCAAATTCTAAAGTTGAAGAAACTCTATGAGCTAAATATATATAGAATCGATCAAACATTTATTTAGAAAGATAAAATTTAATGGCTCCACACTAAAACCTGTTGGTTGCGAACTGTGAACAGTTACGATTTTTTAATCGAAGGTCGAAGTTCGCAGAGCTCGTATCAATTCAGTGAGGTGATCGTCTAAAAATAGAGTGCAAATCTTGTTCTTATTAATAGTATTGTTTCATATATCAAGAGATGATCAATTCATACTTGAATATCTATCGGTTATTATTGGAAGGGCACTTCATATCCTTATTGTTAGGTAAATTTATCTTTTACAATTAAAAAAATCGAATTTTTTATATTTAAAAATAAATTAGAGTAGTAGGATAAAAAATATTTATTTATGACTTAATAATTAATTGAATACGGAAATTAAAAGTTGTTTAAACGTTGAGACAATATTTATATTGTTTTTTATGCTTCCAGACAGTAAAGTTATTTTTATCGTGATTGTATTCTCGAATGGAGACTTATATTTCCTGCGCAATAATCCCATTGAAGTTTGCTCTCACTTTCCCTCTTCAATAAGTTGCGGTGTTAATCTTTAATCTGGCTTTTGTGTCGACGAGAGTGAAATTGAACTAAGAGTTTAAAAACACTTGCGATTTTTTAATTTGATATAAAATATGCGTTTTGTTATAAATATTCTGGATATTTTAATTATTTCATATAAATTAAATGACTAAATTACAAGAATTCTTCTAAGTTAAATAAAATGATTTTTTCAGTTTAATAAAAACTTCTACCTTTAAAAGTGAAAAATTTTCAACTTCAATTATTAACATTTTTAAATACGTTTTAAAAGAAGAATCAATTTTCTTTCAGAGTTCAATATAAGTTTAGGCTAAAATATCTCAAAAATCGACATTTTCCACATTAATTATTGATCTAATTATTAGTCTAATTAAAAATTCTATAATAAGGCTGAAAGATTTCGTTTTCTGAGGGTTTTAGCGTTAATTTATTGAACTTTAAAATATATGTCATACATATAGGGTTGACCATTTGTAATTTTGAAATGTTTAGATATTTTGAAAAATTCAAATTGTTTTAGTATTTATTAGAGTTTTTCCTTAGCCTTGGGTTTTAATTTTAATCGTTAGAAAAAGAATGAAATCAACGGAAAACGTAAATAATAAATTATACTTCTAACTGAATGTGCAAAATTTTAGAGCGTCTTTAAAAGTTTTCAAATTTAAGGCGGCAGGTAAATTTCTCTATGCTGTCGTTTAAATGTAAAAAGGACTTTGATTCGAAAGTATAAATATTTAGAATCCGCGTTGAATTTGAATTGCCCCTAATTTAGCCAAATTTGCATTTTAGACCAGACAAAATTAATTATAAGTTTTAAAGCGTCGAAATTCAAACATCAATACCTAAACATGGAATTCTTAATTGAACACATTTAAAAAAAAATTTTTTCATCTTGAAAAATTTTATTATTCCTAAATTCTATGCCTAGTAATTTGGTATCTCCCTGTATGCATTTTCAACAGTTTAGATATTCGTCCTTTGATTTAAAAGAAGTAAAATTTGAGTATAATTTGGAAGCAGCAAAGTTGCAACGAATTTGATTAATTCTGTAAAATTACGATTCCAAATAAAATTTTTTTTAAGTTTAAAGCGCACTTACAACATTGAAAGCTTTGAGTTTGAAATGTTCAAGTTAGCAAATTTAAAAATGTTAACTTATAAGATTTTAGAAGCCTCAATTCTCAAGTCCTGTAATTTTTAGGCCTCAAATGTAATGTTATTGTTCTATTTAGAAGGCTTGCAATTCAAAATTGTATTTTAAATGGTGCAATTTGGAAGCTAAAAATGTTTTTGAAAGCTTTAGAATGGCTGATTTATGTACATTTAATGGTTTAATCTGACTTAGTATGATTGATTCACTTTCAATATGTATATTTTATTTTCAATTTCAAATTTGAGAAGATCGATTTTTTGCCATCTGGTGTAGTCTGGTATAATTAATAAATAATAATTAAATAATAAATCTGGTGTGATTTTGTTCGTCAACTCATTTTTTTTTATAAAAAAGTCTTTAACAATTTTTTAGGGATAAAAACGAAAATCTTGCATACGTGTGTCAGATCATTTCGATGCATTTCTTACCGCATCGAATCTGCAGTCAAATTGTAAAAATTCTTAATGGCTGAGCCATTATGGCAGACCCACGTAAAAAACTGTTTTAATTTTCATAATATTGGGTCAGCCATTTGAATTTTTAAAATCTTACTTCGAATTTGTTATCAGCGACCGAAACTACCCCAGAGTTAGTTATTTTAAGTTACCACACTGAGGGCCAGTTCCACCAACCTCGGTTAAATCATTGGTTAACTGACGGCCAGTTAAAACAGGTTAAAATGAACGCTATACGCCATATTTAACCGTCGATTATCGGTTTAACCAAGGATCAACTTTTTAACCGAGGTTGGTGAAACCGGCCCTAAGTTTCTTTATATTTACAATTTTTTAAATACTGTCCGCCATATTGCATTAGCCATTTTCAATTTTGAAAATTTGATTTTAGATTCGATATCAGTGACCCAAAAAACCGTAGGGTAAGACATTTTTTGAGTTCTTTGAAGCATATAGTCACTGAACTTTGACCCATACGGCAAAAGAGGTGCAGATTTTTCATGATAATTCAAGAACGGATTATCTGAATTTAAATTTGTTAAGAGACTATTGTTTGGAATGAAAAAATATTTAAAAATATGGCCCTTGTTCATATTCAAAAACTGAATAAACTAAAATAGAGGCTAATCAATTTTACGAGGATATGTTAATTTTTTTTAATAGTTTTTTTTTATTATTTTAAGAACCGTTGTAGCTATTGTAAAGAAAGGTGATATTTTAAATCTTAATTAAAAAGTGGATCGGAATAATTCGACGCATGTCTAAAAGATTTTCGGTTTGAACTCCAAAACAAATGGTTAAAAAAAATGTATTTAAAAATTGAGATGAAAATGTCGATTAAACTACATCTGATAACAACAAATGGAGGGGAGATTTGTGTTAAGCACAAAAAATAAGTTTGGAAATGATATGTTGCATTCAACGACAACATAGGTTATTTATGTTGATCAGTGTTATTTTCGATCTTACGTCTTAGGACGTAACCGACGTAACGGTTTTAGACTTTCATTCATTCGTTTATTCTTTGTTTATTATAAATATAATACAATCATTCAGTCTACAAAAATTATTAAGTGCATGCCACTTTGAATAATTAATTTTTTTAAAAGATAATTTAATCTCGTATTTAATGGCCATAATTGAAGGGTTGCAGTACAGAACTAGATAACAAATATTTTTTCGAAAATGAGTTTATTGTTTAAAAAATTCGTAAAAAATCAAATAGACATTGTGATAAAAAGATTTGTTCGTAATTAAAAAAATAAGTAATTGAAAAAAAGGTTATTTAAATTTAGGTTGAAATTTTAGAGTATTACATTAGCATAGTAATAAT
>CAKNWT010044584.1:0-10127 GCA_932066315.1 Andricus coriarius | reverse complement strand
TAATGTTTTTTTGGTGATGAATTTATTGAATTTTCTGGATGTTATTCAGTGAGCTTTTTTATAAACCGTTATACCCACCTGGCAGGTGCTTTAAATCGTGCATCTTCAAAACCAAGAATTTGTTTAGCGTGCAGAGCCTATTTTTGTAGATTTACATCGTGGAACATCATACCAGCATCAATTGCACTTTTTAAATTGTTTAACGTGTAGCCTGAAATACGATGTAATTTTTCCATATAAGTACCTCCTTTATTTACTTGTCCTGCTCATCGCCTCAATCGACGTTCTGAGGTTACTTGTGTGAATCGATGTTTAACAACACTTATCCGGCGATTAGTGTTTTTTTGCTACTTCGCTAAAATTCGACTACTCTTTGCTTATGATCGAACATTATCGCGACCAACATGCCTTTTTACAAATTTGTTGACCTGAATTTACTACTGTTTGTCAATTTTTGTGTAATCAAAAATAATTTCGGGGTAGTTCATCAGCCTAAACATTTTTTGCAAAATTGGAGAAATTCACATTGTTGATCATTCATTGTGAGCAAATTTTTATAGTTGGTGTCATTGTGAAAGATAACGCTGCTATATGAGTAACAATTAGGCAAGGTATGCTTACGTTTCGGTTGAATGCATATCTTATTCTATGGGTAGTCTTCAGGTGATAAGGTTTGTTTTTTGAAAATTACGTTTGGCAATTTTAGAGAGCCCGAAAATAGCCTAAAATTTTTACATGAAAAAAATCATCAAATTTTGTTGTAGAGTTGCTAGGGAAATGCACCTCCTTTAAAAATTAATTATCTGAATTTGCTTTAAGAGATAACAGGCACTTTTATCCCATCACATAGATAGAGAGACTAAAGATTTTTTTACATAAATTAAGTTCTTTGGATACCATCATTTTTTTAAACTTAGTGAACCAGAGGAGATACGCTTGTAGATGCACCAATTTAAATTTACTTGAAAGGATGTTATGAATTGTTTTCCAATCCTACTAAGAAAAATCATACGATTTCGAAAGTGATAAAAGCATTGGCCTTACTGATTTTGTTATTTATTCAATGACCCAGGGAATGATATCCTAACATCCTCAAAAAACCAAACTCGCATTAATATTGGTCGAAATTTACTTAAAGCGGTTTTATAAATATTTTTTCATCCCGTTTTTCGACTGAAAATTAACTTTTCTGTTGAAAATTCACATTTTCGGATTGAAAATTCAACTACCTTGTTGAAAGATGCCAAACTGTTGCCAAACATCTAGCTGATTAAAAATGCATGTATCGTATTGAAAATTTATCTTTTTGGTTTTTAAAATTCATCTCCTCTGATAGAAAGGGCCTAGCCAGAAAAACATGTAAAATCTGCCCCCGCACGTATTATGTTCAAAGTTACGTCATAGTTTCATGCCCATGTGAAGTATACTTTGGCCCAATGATAACCTTAAAATTGCATATTTGAGTGACTTATGAAGGGGGAAAGGAAAATAAAAAAAGTGGGTTTTCTTGAAAACGACTAAACCGATTTTGATGAACAAAATATATGTTACATATATCAATGGGAGCAATATAAAAAAAGTATGAAAGGATTTTAATAAAAATTAGGTGCAGTGGTGCAGGTAAAATTAAATTTGGATCGTCCATTGGTTCCTCTTCTCCTCCTTGACAGGCTATATTATGTAGCACGGCCGTTGCAACAAGAACAGGCAAACCATTGGCAAGCTGGATTAAAAATTTAGTTTCGATACGAGATCAGTTCAAGCTAAGAAGACCCAGACTTTTGTTCAAAATTTAGCTATTTTGTTTAAAAATTCATCTCTTTTAGTAGAAAAAATTA
This sequence comes from Andricus coriarius, assembly GCA_932066315.1. NCBI lineage: Eukaryota > Metazoa > Arthropoda > Insecta > Hymenoptera > Cynipidae > Andricus > Andricus coriarius. The sequence continues at coordinate 8,289 of CAKNWT010044584.1, read as the reverse complement.
ATTTTTTTCACGAGCAAACGGCACAACAACTTGAAAATATTTCAAAATAACTTCAAAATAACTTGAAACTTATTGTCGGATAATTTCTGGGAAAAGTTTTTTTTTTCAGAAATGATAAATCTATGATAAAATGATATTCTTTGTTTAATGAACGACTTCGCAGTAAAAAATCTGCTGAATAGGATTGAAAAAATATATTTCTTCAGTTATTAAAATCTACGCAAAACATTATTAATATTTTGAAAGGCCTTATCTAACCAGTAAATACATACGCTTACTTCAAACATCAGTTATCTCAGTTTCTCAAGGTGAAATAATTATACGCGTGCGAGAGCTTAAGTGATACTAAAAAAGTATGTTATAGTAATTAAAATATTTTATGTCACTGATTTTCTTAAAATTCTGCGTTAATCAGTTATTCCTAAATTTGAAAAAAATGAGGAACCGTTTTGCTCTGGTCTTAATCTTGTACATTATTCTTAATTCTATTGGTAAGTAAAGAACAAATTGTGATATTATTTTTTATAGTTAGTGCGTTGGAACATATCTTTTGTATATTAATCGATGTAAAATACTATGTGAACTCTATGATTAGAAACAATCATTTTCATCACGAGATGATTGGCAAGGAAGCGTTCCTTTACAAAGCCGCGGAGTAGACGGCCCAGACCCTTGGCCTGAATTTTAACATCAGGAGGGAGGAAAGTGCATTATTCCATCTAGATGCCTCGTTTCTAAAAGCTCAAGTAAAGAAAATGGAGGTTGAAAAATTCCGCCAAAAGTTCCTCGCCATAGAAAAGGACGGAAACTTTCACAGAAATGTAGAAACACAATCCTTGTCGAAGGAGCAAACTCTTGCTTTCCTCAGATCATCAGGGCTTAATTCAGGTACAGCGGGTTTCATTTTCCCATGCCAGGATGGTTTTAATTCCACCTTAGTATACCCAGACCGTATTTTATGTCAAGAAATTCCCAGCGGTAGGTGCAGCGTGTGTCATGCACAAGCTGAGTACCTAGAACACATACTATGCGGGTGTCCCACTCACGTGGGAACGACGTATCTCTACGAAAATAATGCGGCCCTAAGAGTGCTCTGACATCTTTGTCGATCTTACTGTGTTGACCAAAACGAGAAGTGGCAAATTTTCTGGAACTTCAATTTTCGGTTCATAACCTGAAAGTCCTACCCACGTGCCAAAAATTTGCCAAGGCACTTGCGAAATGAATGAGGAAAGTTATCGTCCTTGGGTCGCTTCATGTCCTCAAGACACACGAGGGTTGCGCCAGCATGCCTTAGTGATTTCATCGTGCCCTGTAAGCACCTATCTCACGGTCGTGAGACGTGGCCATAGGTGTGATTTACAACTGTTCTAGTGGGAGTCGGTGTCATTTTTAGATGGCATTTGCTCCCAGTGGGACCCTAATTAAATTTTATCTACTAATATTATTAAATGACTTTTTAATAACCACAGTAAAGTATGTGGAAAAAGTAGTTATCATGATACCAAAACTGTCGGAAAATACTTCACCTTTTAAATATTAACTTTTGCATGCTGCAAGTATTTCAAAACATGCTGTAAGCGGCTAAGTTCTTCTTGATCTGGAAATGTGACGCGCCACGAGGAAAAGGATCTTTGGGTTAAAAATCGCTTTTCAGGTTTTTTATGCTATCGATAGTTTTTGAATCGCTTTTCAATATTAAAAAAGAATTAAATTTTTATCTGCAAAATTGGTATTGCTATTAAGCCTCAAAGTGAGGCGTGAATCGCCTATTTCGAAGCGTGCGGACGACCCGAGAAATCCATTCCCACCACTTACCGCATATCTTTCTGTTCTGAATCCGTGTGACGCGAGAGCTCGTCTAATTTTCTGAACACGGAGCGAGAAGATGTAGTCGTAAGTGGAGGGGATGGATATTGCAGAATGTCCCTCACTCTCTGAGTGTCTGACGTCGACTGTCTCTTCAATCCCTTCTTTAGAAAAATTCGCCAGCGAAACCTAAGGTCCCTTTCCTTGTGGCACATCACAAATCAACTCTTTGCCGCTCTTTGCCGAATTTTCAAGTTTCGAAGCTGAAATATGGACTTCGATTTCACAATTTATGTTATAACTGAATTATAAGAAATAAAATGAAATAATCGAATCGCTTTCTTACTATTTGCATTATATTTTTGACATTAAAAGTTCTTTAATCTTTTGTGCCTTTTCACAGAAATATCCTCAAGTATGCCGCCCAAAACAAGAGACTTTCTGGTAAATTTTGGGACGAGTAACGAACATGCCAATCATGAAGGTAGCTATCGTACAAATGAAAATTGATAATAGAAATATTAAATCATAAAAATTTTTTCTATTTACATTTTTAAACTTTTAATAATTTCTTGAACAAGTAAATATCTTACACGCATGGGACCTTATTCCCAATGTTTTAAAGAAAAAATTATTGAAAAAGTATTCTATAGCGAAATTTTATTTTTCATTGAGTAGCTTTTTTGTAAGCTCCTTTTCTTTTGAATCCAATATGGCGGCCTAATTTTTTAAAGTTTTACATACTTGTATAAAATTTGGTATAAGGGGCGTTTTGAGGTCGCCAATTGCGAACTTCGTGTAAAAAATGTTGAACTGCAGATAAAGTTCGAAAATTTTTGCAAGAAGATAAATTCTCGACTAAAAAAATAACCCCTGCAATTGGCCTACGACATCATAGTTTCCCGGGTCTACCATGAGGAGAATAGAGTAAGAGTTTAGAACTTGTACTGCCATGAGCGGTAGAAGGAAAACGTTACAAAAAATGACATACGCCACACATTCCCCCTACGCGAAAAAAGGAGCTTAGATTACATTTGTAAAAAAGCATGTTTGATTTTGTTCAGGTGAACAATTTTCGTTCTTTTGATACCGAGATCTATCTCGACGTTTAACTCGTTGTAGCCTTGTGCACTTTGCGACACATTTATATGAATTTGAAATTTTACAAGAGTTAGCAAGCCTACTTGCTGAAATACAATCGACTACAAATAGAATGAATCATATAGAAAAGAAAATGTTTATGAAATTATAATGCAAGAATCGATTGTCCTGAAAGGATAAAATTAAAAGCATTTAAGAATAGATAGATTAGCAGGCAATTGAATAAATGTATTATAGATCAAACATTAATTGGAATAAAAAAATATGAAAAACAAATAAATCAGTCCATTCCGAACATTTTGAACAAATAAGATGCAGCAAAGTTGTAGATAATTTTTTTCTCAAGAAAATGAACCTCTAGGTATTCATTAAAATCTTATCATTTTAGCGATAAGAATAACTCGTAAAAAGGATAAGAATACCAAATAAAAACTATCTCTACATGATTCAAACCAAAACTGTTGTTTGTCTTTAAACATTACTATACACCTTTAGAAACATGTACGCAATATTTATAAATCACTTAATACATTTTAAAAATGTTTTCAGGCTTTTCGCAAATAGCAATTTGTCTAACGTAATCCTCGTCCTATTTCAATTGCTATTCTTTTCCAAACTCTAGTTGAGGTTATCTGAAATGAAAACGAATTTAATCTGAATTCACAACGGTGAAACTGAGAGTATGTACATTATACAAAATGGAATTTGAAAAAAATTAATTGGAAATTTGTCGGAACTTTAAAATCGGAAAGTACATTGAGTTAAAGAGGAAGATGCAATTTCTCAGTCTTCGTTCGAATCACGCTTAGAGATCGGCGACAGAGAGATGCCATTACCGAAACTTTGTTTGTGGCTATACTAAATTTGGTTGATGTTATTATTTATATAGTTTATATTATTTATACTCCGGCACCAGTGGATATTTCCATTAAAGCGTATTACGTTTTGTAAAATAACATACTAAATAAAAATTTTCCAGGATCCTACCCGAATTATGTTACCTAAATATTGCCGGTCCAGCTTATAATACATTTTCTAGAGCAATCTTCCCTACATGTTCTCTAGGACTTTCCTCACAAATTTTCCACTAGAAGTTCATGATATACCAAGAATCCAAGATACTATAAAAAAATTAATACTTTATTTCTTTTTGCAGAGTTAAGTTCACATCACGATTGTCCTCCTCGTGGAGCCCCTACTTCTGGTGTTCCTCTTGGCGGCTCATCTTCTTCTTCTGACGTACAACATTCTCCGTCCAGGTGTCTTCCTCATGACATACCTGTTCTTCATGACAGGTCCCGTTATCCTCCTGCCGAGCCTTTTCTTCGTGCCAGATCCAAGTCTCCTCCTGCTAGGTCACCACCTACTGGACTTACTTTTTCAAATGTACTTGGATATGGACTTGACCAACTTCCATTTATTCGACTTACTCCCACTGGAAATCCGAACCGGCAATTTGAACTTCGAAGATACACTTTTCCTACAGATAAACCAATTAAAATAATCATAAGACGGAATAGATATGGGCCCATGCCAACTCAAGACCAAATTGTATTATTAACATTCGATGGTGACGTCTTTGCCATATTGGAGAGTAATTATTTTTTTATTGGAATCTATACATATTGTCCTCGGATTCGACATCAGGGACGGGCAAAAATAAACATAGAAAGCGGCAGGGTTACCCCGATGACCGAAACTGAAATCGTGGACTCTCCAGTAGGCCCCCTACGCAGAATCTCCGTTAATTATGCAATAGAGCGTGTAAACCACAATACTCTACAGCATTAATTCCATTATAAAAAAAATGTAAAACAAAAATTTAATACTTCTTTTAATCCAAAGTCATCTTAAAATGTTGCAAGTAACTTGCAATATTACAAATAATAATTGATTACGTACTAAGGACTGCAACTTTTTGATATTATTTCGTATATGCAGATTCATGTCATAGTTGAAAAGTATAACAGAATCAGAAAAATGTCGTACGTAATTCTTTCAAATCCGAAATCCGTTGACGTCAAGGGACTGAACTTTTCCGCTCGAGCCTTTTGGTATAATCATGGGAATAATAGTATTTCCTTTAGTGTAGCTTGTTGTACAACTTCTCCACAGTTTCCAGTCCAAATCTCTAAGATTAATACACTTGTCGGTCCTACGTTCGGGAAGAAAACGTCCTCCAATCTTTTTAAAGTTTTATCTGCAATCCACTTTAATCCGAGTTATAAACATTCTTTCTCACATATTGAGTGATAAGCAGCTTCACTTCATTCGCTAAATTTTCCGCTTGTAATTACAAAGTTTCCTTCTCTTACTAAACTTTTTCTGGTGATGAATTTATTGACTTTCTGGATGTTATTCGGTGCATTTTTTTAAACCGCTATACCCACCTGTCAGGTGCTTTAAATCGTGCATCTTCAAAACCAAGAATTTGTTTAGTATGCAGAGCATCGTGGATCATCATATCAGCATTAATTGCACTTTTCAAATTGTTTAGCATGTAGTCTGGAATACGATGTAATTTTTCCATATAAGAACCTCCTTTATTTACTTGTCCTGCTCATCGCCTTAATTGACGTTCTGATGTGACTTGTGTGAAACGATGTTCAACAACACCCCCCTAAAAATTTTTCGCAAAATTGAAGAAAATCACATTTTTGATCTTTCATTGTGAGCAAATTTTTCTAGTTGGTGACATGGTGAAAGACAACGCTGCTATATGAGAAACAATTAGGCAAGGTATGCTTACGTTTAGGTTAAATGCATATCTTATTTTAAGGGTAGTCTTCAGGTGATAGGGTTTGTTTTTTGAAAATTACTTTTGGAAATTTTAGATGGCCCAAAAATAGCCCAAAATTTTGGCATAAAAAAATGTTTAAATTTTCTTGTGGAGTTACTAGCGAAACGCACCTCCTTTAAAAATTAATTATCCAAATTTGTTTTCAGAGATATCAGGCACTTTTATCCCATCACATACATAGAGAGACTGAAGATTTTTTACATAAATCAAGTTCTTTGGATATCATGATTTTTAATCAACTTATTGAACCAGAGGAGATACCCTTGAAGATGCACCAATTCAAATTCACTTAAAAGGATATTAGGAATTGTTTTCCAACCCTACTAAGAATGATCATACCATTTCCATAGTGATAAATGAATTTTTCCCACTGATTTTCTCATCAATTCAATGACCTAGGGAATGATATCCTAGCACCCGCACACAACCAACCTCGCATTAATATGGGTAGAAATTTACTTAAAACGGTTTTATAAATATTTGTTCATCCCCTACTAAGAAAAAAACGAAAAATGTCTGAAGGGATAAAAGTTTGCTGATTTTTTAACTTATTTTTCCACTTATTTTTTCCGAAGTGATGGAAGTTTTTGATCCCACTTTTTTGACTGAAAATAACCTTTTCTGTTAAGAATTCATATTTTCGGATGGGAAATTTTACTACCTGGTTGAAAAAAAATAACATGGGTAAAAAAATAAAAACCATGCATGCAGCACTACGCTCATACGGCACCCTTCCACACGGCTGCGGAATGCTATACCATCGATAGATTGCGTAGGTGATGCTTAGGCATAATTTGATTCAAGATAGCAAAACAGTGAAGACAGTAAACGTGTGCTTGCATTGTAATTGTTCACCATATTGTAGCATTCAGTGTATTTAAGCTTATTTCATCTTTCATTTATATGAAGTTCAGAAAAAAAGACGATCCCTTCAGACTGTCACTTGTTTCTGAGTCTCACATAAAAAAGGTAGGATCGCTTAGACATTATTTGACTGCGACATTAAGAAGGTGAGAGCAGTAAACATGAACGTAAAATGTGCTAGCAGCGACATGTTTTTAAATAAAACAAAATGTAAGAAGAAATTGGTTTACAATATAGATGAAGCAAATGCTTTTTCTCTTTTTCTAAAAACAACAATATCTGTCGCTGATACTTAGTGTCATAAGTGTCGTCTTTCTATTTATAAGATAGAAAAGCCGGATCAAGATTCTGAACCAGTAACAGAAAAAATTCCTTCCTCTGAATCATCTTGCAAAGATCCAACTTTCCATGTTGAATCAAAATTAGAGAAAGCTATCTTGGAGGAAGAATCCGTTGAAATGCCGATTCAGAGGACTGTTTCGACGTATACACTCTTGCATTTGTTTTTCTAAGCAAAAAACTGACTGTAATTTCAAAAGAAGCTCGGATGCAGTCGTATATTAAAAATAAAATATACGTACCAGCTGGAGACCGGTGTTGTCGAACTCATATGATAAAAAATTGAATTGATAACGAAGATCTTGGTCTTTTGAAGGTCCTCTCTAATACCACGAGATTTGGTGCATCAGAACGGAGGGGAATGATGGAAACTCTTTCCATCAAATGTGATTCTACATTATTCGACAAAACCGGTCAGTTCAGCATATCCGAAGAACAAAACGAAGTTTTTACGGGATTAACTTGAGAAAATATTATAGAGATAAAGGATATGATGATCTCATTAAGAAATTGTCCGTCCCGTTCAGTGATACAAGCTTTGGTTGTATTTCTTTTTAAGCTACACACAGGGAACTCCAATAAATTGATAGCTTCCATCTTGCAGTTAGAAAGTGAACAATCAATCTCACAGATACTCAACCAGCATAACCAAATCTTATGAAAAAGACGTTTTGCCATTTCGATTTGGCTTGAGTGCCCTTAATAGGCGCGAAATAAAAAAAGTACTGACAATGAATATCAAAGGAAATCCTTTTCAGGACAGAAAAAAGTTCCGCTGTGTAAGCCCTTTACTATCCGTGCAACTGATGGATACGTGTTGGACATGCTTGGTCCATACCTTGCTAACCAAAATGACGCAGTAATTTTGAAAGATGTCATACAAGATCCAAATGGTTTATGCAAGCCTCTGAAAAAAGATATTTTTGTTCTTGATCGCGGGTTCCGAGATATAATAAATGACTTAGAGAAAAAAAATTCAAGGTATTAATGCCTGCTTTGAAAGATCAAAGAAAACAATTGTCGACCGAAGAATCCAATCAATCTCGCGTTGTCACTAAGATTCGCTGGGCAGCTGAATCAGTTCATGGTCTGCTCAAAAAAAAATATCGTCTTCTTGACCATAAACTCGATAATAAGCTGATGTCAAAAGTTGGTATATATTTCAAAATTGCGTCGTTTTTTATTAACACTTTAGGAAAAAGGCTACAACCGGATGTATATACTTTTGACGAAATTGTACAGAGAATGCATGCTCAAAAATATACCAAAAATACTTTTGCTATTTTTATAAACAGTTACACAAGATGTTATTAAATGCCTCATATTTAGTTGAAAAAACGTTTATTTTTTATTTTTGTAAATGACAAATCTACAAT
>CAKNWT010044583.1:0-10248 GCA_932066315.1 Andricus coriarius | reverse complement strand
TTGAGTTAATCACTAATCTGTCTTAGAGAAATTAGACTATAATACAACATTATGCTTCTCTAAATATAGTGAATTCGGTTAAACTCCTGAGATGATGACCACCAGCGGCTCTCTTAATTCTTTCGTTTGACCAATTATCCAATTTTTCGAAAGCACGTTTTTCTTTTTTGTAATCTTCAGCATCTCGTTTACTTCTTGAGTTAATCCTAGAATCTTTTGGGTCGGAAATGAGTCCCAGGATATTGGAAATCGGCAAAAAATTAATAACACCTGATTCTTGGGAAGAATTCAAAGTTGTGCAGTTTTTCAGTTTTGAAATTATATGGTTGATTCCAGTGTTGATATCCCTTTTGAGATCTGGTAAATAATCCCTGATGGTTTCGGAATGATTTTTAATTGTGTCGGCTGCTTCAAAGTGATTAGCATCTGTAGTTGTCTCCTTAGAATTTTCAGCAGTAGAGATAGGATCTTCAGTGTTGGTAACAGTAGAATTTGGAACAGTAGATATAGAGTCTTTAGTGTTGGTATCAGTAAAATTTTCAACGGTAGATGTAGGGACCTCATTGTCGGTATCAGTAAAATTTTCAACGGTAGATGTCCTAACTTCAGTGTTGGTATCAGTAGAATTTTCAACAGTAGATATAGGGTCTTCAGTGTTTGCATCAGTAGAATTTTCTTCTGTCGAACTGACAGTAGTAGAACTATCATCCTTAAAACTATCCTCATTAATCTCTCGTTTTCTTCTCAATTTAGCCACCTTTTTACCATCGGGCCCTTTATCCTCAACACTCAAAATAAACTCATTAGGTTCCAAATGTTTGGAACCTTCTTTACCTTCTGGTACCAAAGCAGCTTCATTAACCTGAACACTGATTCCCTTCTTGGTAAGCTTTTCCAAAGTACTACAGTTCAACAGTGCCCTGATAGTTTGTGCAGTGACGGAATCATTCAAAGCTTTGATTTGATTCAATATTGTATTATTATCATGATCATTCGCACCTTCATTTAGCAACAAATGTTTATCCACCTCCACCAAGTTCTTCCTTTCCTCATTTTCATCTATATGTTCCAAAAGTATCTTTATCCTTAAACCCAGTCTGTGTTTACCACTTAAAGGAGATTTTGAAATACTCTTATTGTATAAGATATCTGGAATAATTTTATTTATATCTAATTCTGCTTCTGGATTAGATACTGTAGATTGGTCAATTTCCTTATTTTGTTCTTCTTTATTTTTTGAAACTGGTTCGCTAGTCGAAATTTCACTCTGAGAGTTACATTCCTCATTATCGGGCGAACATTGTGAAGTTGTTCTTTCTATAAGAGACATTTCAGTAGTTGTTTCAGGAGTTCTGTCTAGAAGAATTTCTCCAGACCTATTTTTCAATTCACTATCAGGACCGTCATCACCATCAGTTGTATCTCTTGGTTGCTGCTCAGGTGAAATTGTTGTTTTAAAATAAGATGGTGTGTGACTTGACTCTTCCTCATCTGAATAATTGTCCCTCATGTCATCATCATCATCAGGTTCGTGCTTCTTTTCCTTTTTATCACGCTTCTGTTCAGCGGTATGTTTAGGTCTTGATGGTGATGTTTTTACAAAATCCTGGGATATACCTTCAGTTATTTCTTCAGGCTCTAATGTAGTTTCGGAATATTTTATTCCGCTTTCAAGATATTCTGTCGTAGGTTCAGAGTTTAATTCATCATCAGGAGCGTCTTTTGATTTATCTTTAGATTTTTTTGTACCTTTGAAAGATTTGGTTGTACTTTCAGGAGATTTTGGCGATTCTTCATTTGATTCAGATTTTATAGTACCTTTAGGAGAGTTTGGTATACTTTCAGGAGATTCTATTGATTCTTCAGCAGATGCAGGTGAATCAGGCGATTTTGATATATCTTTAGAAGGTTTTTTTATACCTTTAGGAGATTTTGTTGTACTTTCAGGAGACCCAGGTGCTTCTGATCTATATTCAGGAGATTTTGTTGTACTTTCAGGAGATTCTGATGATTCTTCATGAGATTCAGGTGATCTTGATTTGCCTTTAGATTTAGATGTATCTTCAGGAAATGTTGGTCTAACGTCTGGTTCTGATACCTTATCAGAAGATTCTGTCCTACCTAGAGAAGATTTCAGCCCCTCTTTGTGGGAATCTTTCCCTCCTTCAGGTGATTTCGTTGCGCCTTCTGGAGGTACTGACAAAGCACCTGAAGACGTAGAACAACTTCCAGATTCACATTTAAAATCCTTTTCAGGCTCTTCCATACGAACTAAATTATGAGATGAAATGTTTCTAGGTCTTTTAATAGTGTCTCCTTCCCAACTATCCGGAACATTTGTTTCATCTTTCTGTGGTCTCAGAGATGTTGGGTGTCCTCCTGATTCTTCAGAATCCAATTCCTGCATATCAGGAGCTACAGATTCAGTTTCCACATCTGACGGATATATATTTCTAGATGAGGATTTCCTTGTTGTTGGGAAAGAATCTATTTCTTTTTCTGATGGTTTCTCTTCCTCATTAGATGGCGACACAGCTGCTGATGTTCTTAACTTATCATTACCAGGTTTCATTTTTTCCTTGTCAACTTTAGAAGAAGACTTTGTTGGTACTGTGGAACAATCACCTTCACATAATTCACTTTCGTCTTCTGAATCCTGGTTTATGTCAGGTCTGCTGGTTGTAGTATCACTTTCATCAGACGGAATAAGTTTCTTCTTCGTCTCATCTTCTGACTTTTTTGTAGTAGGACCTCCAGTTCTTGATTCGTCATGTTTTGTTGAACAATTTTCTCCAAGACAAGATTCGTATTCATCTTCTTTACTTTTTTCTATTTTTTTATCATCAGGCGTTTCAGTGTCTACAGATGGCTCTCTATCAGTTGGTATTATAACGTCAGTAGGTGGTTTTTCAGTTGTGGAATATCCTAAATTATCATCATCTATCTCTGGTCTAGATTTTTCTTGTCCAATAGATCTTTCTGTTACCTGATCTTCTCTTGAAATATCTTTATTTGGTTTATCTAGTACTGATTTGTTTGAAGTAGAATCTTCTGTTGATTGTGATTCAGTCAAACAATCTTCACCTGAACACTTTTCACATGAATCTCCTTCACACGATTCGCTTTTAGGTTCTCTACCTTCAATTTCATCTTTTTTGGGGCTTGTTTCCTTTATTGTTGTAGATTCTTCAGATGTATTTTTAGTTTTAGAAGAAGGATTTAGAGCTTTTCTTGTGTTGGCATATTGAGGTAGTTGAGTATATCCTTCTGATTTACAAGATTTTCCTTCACAAGCCTCGTCTCTATCTCCCAGACTTTCTGAGTCAGGTGTCGAATCCTTGTCTCTCACAACTCCTTCAGGAGGTTCAGGAGATTCTGAAAAACTAGGATTCTCAATTTCAGCAATATCATCCTTTTTATGAGTAGTTGAACCTTCATTAGCAATTCCCTCTACCGGTTTAAGTTTATCATTTTCTTCATTATAATGAGGTATTGATTCGTCCAGAGTAGAAGGATCGAATTTGCTAGGTCTTCCACTAACTGGATGATCTTCTATAGGCTTTTTAGTAATGAAATGAGGCTTTTCTTCTGGATTTTTGTCAATCATATCAGGCACTTCTTCTGGTTTATCATGAATTCTACCAGGTTTCTCTTCTGGTTTCTTACCAAGTTCCTCAGGCCTTCCATCAGGTTTCCTTCCTATCTTATCAGACTCATTTGATTTTCCTTTGGGATCTCCTCTAGTCTCAGGCAAATCTTTGACCCCTGGTTTAATCTTTGGTGGAACGTCAATATCTTCTTGATCTAAAGGACACGTTTCTCCTGCTTCGCTCATTCTCCTCATTCTAGGACTAACCTTAACTTCGACCCTCTTCTTCGGGTTCTTGGACCCATCCTTAAACTCAATAACATTCTTTGTCACAACAGGACCAACAGCACAACGAACATTCTTATGTTGTCTCACCTCTATGTTCCCCTTGTTACTGACTGTCGTAAAATTAACCAACTTGCTAACCTTGCTGTCCTCATCTATGACATCAAACAACCCACTCTTTTCACCATGATTATGACAACCTGGCTCTACTTCACCTTCCAGTTTACCACACTCTAAATATTTTTCTGGAATAGTAGCAGAGTTTTCAAAGGAGATGGTGAACTCCCTTAAAACGACTTTTTTGGGAGGTTTGATTGACTTGTCCTCTTTGATGGTTATAGTCTCAATCCAACAGAGTGTTACATCCTCCCCAACAAAAACACTACTGTGTTTGAAAGATTCGGCCTCCCCTGGATTTGGAAACGTATCTTCATTCAAACCATCTCTCGTGTTGTTGAATACGAAACTACTGGAGTATCGGTCATTTGATTTTCTTGCAGAACGGGAACAGTTGGTTGGTATCCAATTTTCGATCACGTTTTTTTCTAAAATGTGTGCTTCGATATTAGGGTTTAGTAAAGATTTGCGTGCTGACATTTTTGAATCTTTAGGTGCTAAGGTGGTTGAATCTTCAGTTGTTGAAGTTGTTGACTCTTCAGGTGCTGAAGTTGTTGAATCTTTATAATTTTCATCTTCATCTGAATAGTAAGAGTCTTCTTGGCTATAGTCTTCAGTAGAGTCTGAAGCTTGATCCTCTGGGAAACTATAGTCTTGAGAAATCTTCCGAAAGTTTGGGAAACTCTGTAATTTATTAGAAGACTTATGGACGTTTTGGGAAGGTTTTTTTATGTATGGGTAATTTTTAACATCATCTGCATAAATGTCGCTGCTGTCAGAGTTGTAGTGTACATCCTCTTTGGGTTGATATTCATCATAATAATCTAACGCCTTCCGGTATTTTGGACCAACTACAGGAGTGAATTTGTTCCTTCTTGGAGGTTGATAAAAGTGTCTTGGGGTTTCATCTTCTAGTAGATGACTCGCTTTCTTCGTCTCCTGAGAAATTGAAAAATATTTTGCAAAATTGTTCTATAGTATAAATTTCATAATTTATTACATACCTGTTTAATGCTCTTTGGATTTATTCGAAATGGAATTGCAGTGTTTATTCCGATCCAACAGCACACCTGCTAAAGAAAACATTTATTAACGATCTCTGATGGAGAGTAAATTACTGATAAGCAAGATTTATTGAACTAATATTATTAAACAATTATTAAAAGATTCCTAATGTAAAAAAATATTTATTATTTTACATAAGCTTGAAGGACAGAAACTTTAGAAAATATATTTTGGAATATTTACCATTCATTTGGATAATTGCGAATGCAAATTTTAAATAGGTAAGAATAAAATTGAGTTTGTGTCTGAAAATTTCAGTTTTTAAATTTTGAAAAAAATTAATTTTAGTTTTATTTCTCATAAAAATGTAGTTTTTAATATCTTGCAGAAAATGTGTGGCATATAAAATTAAATAAGTACACATCTGTCGCGATAAGAGAACAATAGCAAGCGTGGTAAGTGTGAATCCATTCGCGTTAGTCCCGAACATAATCAATAATCAATTTTAAATGACTATGCGCAAGGTTCCTAAATTATTCTTGATGTTCTGAAAATGATTTCCCATTACGAAAGCCTCTAAAGGCAAATCGAAATTTAAATAAAAAATAAAAAATTGATAAGACAATTAAATATTGATGAGATGCTTTTCTTTTATCTTGACTATTCATATTTGAACAATTATTTTAGGATTACCAGATCTATTTTTAAGATTCTCAAATATAATTTTGGTAAAAATGAATGTTGAAATTTCTTATCAATGGCAAAGTTTCTAAAAAAATTTTGAAAATTTAGATTAAATTGTTATAAATAAGAATGTACTTACAAGGAGGATCAGTGGAGTCCGAAATATCATCTCTTCGAAATTGCACCTGCAGTTGTTCAATTGAGGCAATTAAATATGTTAATTGCGTGGCTAATTTTGATTTTTCACCCTCGCCACTTTTTCCTTTTTCTGGTCCTTCTTACCTGAAGAGCGTTTTTCTTTTTTTCTTTTTTTTATTTTTTATCACCTATCAGATACGTTCTCGAGAATGATGCTGAGCGAGCTCAACAGTGGTTCGATCTCAAATGGCCAATCGCAGATCGGTGGAATCAATTTTACGTCATCCACACCCCCGCCCTGCCAACCCTGAAAATTGGCAGCAGTGCTCCCAATTCAACTCCCCAACCGCACTGCGCATGCGTCGTACCAGCAGCCTCATTGGACGTTGATCGCGCGCTTATTTGAAATGATTAAATATTCCAATTAATATTTTACAATATATAATTATTATAGTGTACAAAAAACTATTACGAATTATTTAGAATTTACATTAGTGAAAAAAGTATTCCTTTTTTCTTTTGATTTTAAAATCAATAATTAATTTTTAAATAGTATCAAATCAATAATTTATCTTTTACTCTAAAACATTATTTTGTGATCCGAAAATTAATTTCATTAAGTCTACAATGATGATTTATTATAAAAATATTGGTTTACACATTTAATAACTTTAAAAAAGCGCGCCGTATACAGCCAATGAGACTCTTGATGCCGCGCATGCGCAGTGCAGTTGCGGCGCCGAATTGGGAGCACTGATTGGCTATTATTGCCATCATCACTGTCGTTCTGAAAAATTATTTTTAAATCCTAATCACGGGTTATGTAATAAAAAAAAATAGGTTTAAAAATGTTTAAAGAGTTTTTTTTAACCATGATAGTGGCGTCAAATATTTTAATTCAACTAAAAAACAAGAGCGTGATTATTTTTTTAACATCTCTTAAATTTTTAAGTTCTTTGGAATATAATTATTTTTTACTAAAACTACCGTTTCCCGATTTAAAACAATATCAAATTTAATTAAAAAAGATGAATCTTCTTTCCAATATAATTTTTTAAAATAAAAATACAAATGTCCGACAAAAACCCCTAACACAATTTGTTGTTGAAAATTTTTAAATATTTTTGCAACCTAATATTATACATTTGACATACTATTTTTTGATAAAAATTTCGGGTCTTGTACTTGCAATTAAAAAAAAAACTTTAAAAAATTCTAAAAGATTTTTTTCAACCAAAACAGAGGTTTCAAAAATTTTAATTATACTAGAAAATACGTGAGCCAAGCACGTGATTATTTTTTTAGTCTCAAAAATTTTTAAATTTAAATATAAAATTTATAGTTGAAATTCAATTAAATAAATAAAATAATATATAAAAATTTGGGCCACATAATTATTCCTAAGTGCATTTTATTTAGTTTAAAAAATATTTAACGTGTAAATGTGAGTTGGGCCAAAAAAAATTTGAGGTTACACTCATATTAGGCTAATATAACGTTTTTGAATTTAAAAAATTTATATCTTGAATGAAGATTAAAATTATTTAAAAATGTAAATTTTATTTTTGTAAATCAAATCATTTTTTAATAAAATAAAGTCTTTTAAACCTAATTTTTTTCTGTAAAATCACCGAGATCTCGTGAAAAATATTAACATAACCTAAACATTTTCGAAAATTGTAAACCTTTATTGAAATCTTTACCCATTTCTGATAATTAACGCAAGAATAATATAATTATGTACAATTTTTTAATTTTTCTTGAAATCCAATGATTTTTTATTGAAAATATCGATTTCCGGTATAAAACGCTAACATAACCTAAAATTGTGAATCTCGTCTGAAATATGATTTGAAAAAATTAAAAATATCATTTTTTGACGAAAAATACCAAGAAACAAATTTTCAGAAGTAAAAACCTTCTATGAATTCTATACCGATTTCCGGTAAAAGCCGCCAACATAACCTACAATTTTTCAAAATTCATGAACTTTCTTCGAAGTATTTTTTTTTTAAATTTAAGAATACCCTTTTCCAACGAAAAAGATAATCCAAAATTGATGAAATTAAACAAGATTCAGATTTTTTAAATAATTTTGGATTAGGTTAATTTTTTTTTACTGAAATTGGTATTAAAAAAAAAAGTATATTTCAAAGAAGATTTACAACTTTTGAACAATTTGAGGTTATGTTGCTGTGCTTCACCTGAAAATTATATTTTTAAACGAAAACCATTACATTTAAATCTAGTGATTTTTATTCAAAATTATTAATCTTGAATTATAAATCTTCTTCAAAATATAATTATTTTTTAATAAAAATTTCCGACGAAAAACACTAAAATATAATCAAAAATTGATAAAATTGAACAAGATTTAGTTTATTTTAATAATTTTGGATTATGATAATATTTTTCATCTCAAATTTTGTATTAAAAAAATTATTTCAAGGAAGATTCACAACTTTTGAACAATTTTAGGTTATGTTGGTTCTTTAAAATTATGAATTTTGAGTTATGAATCTTCCTTAAAATATAATTTTTTTTCATTGAAAATTTTAATTTTTGCATCAATAGCGATTCATGCTTGTAAATTTCATTATTTCAAACAAATACCATTAGATATATTTTTTCAAATACCGATTTGCGATAAAAGACACTACCATAATTAAAAAATGATAAAAAATCTAAATCTGGTTCAAATTATGATAATAGTTTAAAAAATAAACTAATATTTATAAAAAAATACCCACTTCCGGTTTGAAATGCTAACCTTCTGATTTTATATTAAAATAGTTTTTTTAAATACTAATTTCCTGCGAAAAAAAACTAACATAAAACATGCATAATATTTTAAATAATTTATTAGATAATTTTGAAATTTTAATTCAATTAAAAGCACGAATGTTTCTCAATTTGCATAAGATTTGCAAACAATTTTTTTATGAAAGAGGAATACCTCTAGCCAAACGTTTCTTAAAATAAAAGATAAAAATTTAAGGATTCAAATTTCGCGCCAGAAAGATGTCGAAATTCGAGGTTATTTTTGAACGTGATACGATTTGATTCTGGCGCGAAGTTTAAATCGCCAGATTTACTTTTTTTGGTTCAAAACAATAGAATCAGTACTTTTTAAGTGAAAATCTTTTTAAAATATTTATTATTTAAAAAAAAGATTAGTTTTTGAAAAAAGCATTTCTTTCTAAGAATATCTAATATTTGTAATATCCGAAAATTAATTCTTACAAACAAAATTCAAAATTTTATTGATTATGAGTATATCTTTTTATTCAATTTTATCAGAAATTCCCAAAAGTGAAAAATAAAAATAGGAAAGGCTAATATGAACATTTCTAGATATTTTAATTTTAATTTTCGGTGTCGCTTTTAATGATTCTCGATCGAATGTGAACACATATCGACAATTCGAATGGATAATTGCAAGTAAATTAACTTTGTGAATTTTAGTAGCCAATCACATTAGCTTGAACTTGCTTTGGTCCTATAAATAACTTGCACTAAAATTAACTTGACATAAAAAAAAAATTTGCTTCAAAAAATTCACTTATTAGTTAAGTATAATTTTTTGTTTTATAATATGATTTCGAAATCAAAAATTTAGTTGAAAAAAATAGAAGAGGATAAATTGAAATAAAAAATCTCTCGAAAAGGTTTCCTCATACCGATAAAGACTTTTCCTCTTAAACTTCCCCTAAATCAGGAAGAGGAAAAGAAAAAGTAAAAATCGTAATTGAAAAATCATAATGGACACTTTATCGAAATAAAATTTTCCAATTTATCAAGCAAACGAGGTTTAATAAAAAGGTGTTCTGAGTTGATTATAAAAGTCAGTTCTCTCGAACGATAAAAACGTAAAACATAAAAGATAATACGTATTCGATCGCAATAAAATAAAGTAGCGTTAGGCGTTAATTTCGTTTCATGTGAACGGTTTTGATTGAATGCTGACCACCCAAAGAGTAAAAATATTTATTCAAATTTTAATTAAATTAGAGAATATATCTATGAGTGATTCTATTGTTTATAAGTAATTAAATAGATTTATTAAACTTCAGTTTTTCAAGTATAATCGTCCATTTTTATTAGTGATTATTACATCATTTCTGATAAAATAGTAAACTGGGTCTAAATCTCGTCACAAAATATGAAATTTTCAATACCGACTGATGATAGAGTAGAAACCTGCATTACCGACCGATAATAAAGTAGAAGTTTGCATGACCTTTAGATGACCAGCCTTACACTAAAATCAAGAAAAAAGCGTCAATTAGTTTCGGTTGAAACTAGAGTCAACTTTTCAAATTATTTTAAAGGTCTCCTTTTATTGGTTGCTATCCCCACTCTACCTATACTTCGAGAAAGTTCTAGAACTTAGGGATTTCCCTAGCCCCATGCGCCACCTAAATGAGACC
>CAKNWT010044556.1:0-10657 GCA_932066315.1 Andricus coriarius | reverse complement strand
AAGAAAAAATTGAAGTAGTAATTTTAAATTAAGCAGGATTACAAAATTGGAGAAAAAATTTGGGTAGGTTTAAGATAAATTTAGGAGTTCTGCAAAGTTCAAAAAATAATTTTTAAATTAAAAAGATTTCAAAAAATATAAAACGTAGATTTTTTAATTTTGAATGGGTTTTTGAAAAATTTAGGAAATATTCGAATCTTTAAAACAAATATTTAAAGGTCTTGAAACATTTTCAAAATAATTTAAAATTTGAAAAGATTTCGAAAAATTTAATTCAATGTATAGATTTTTTAAGATTTTGAAATAAAATTTTGAAGATTTTAAAGGATTTGGAAAGGTTCTGAGATAATAATAAAAATTCGCAAGGTTCTTCGGCGAATTTAAAGTGATTTTTTATGTTGAAAAATTATTACAAAAAGATTATAAGAAACGATTTTTAAAGATTTCAATGGATTTCCAAAATTTTCGAAATCGAATCTAAACGGTTTGAAACAAATTTTTCTAATTTTTAAAGATATTTTGATATTTTAGGGATAATTCGATTCAGTTTAAAAGATATCTGTAAATTTGAGAAGTTTTAAACAGATTAAAAATATTTTGTAACTTTGAAAGATTTCGGAAAATTTATAAAAATTAATCAATTTGGTTTAACCTTTTCTATAAAATTTTGTGAACTCCTGAAAAATAAAAAAATTTCTCAAAATTTTCCTGCATAATTTTTCGACATATCTGAAATTTTCAAAAATTTCTTTGAATTTTCTTAAGTATCATAGGTAAATTATTTTTAAATAAACTTAAAAATAAATAAATGAAAATAATAAATAGTTATTCAAAATTTTAATGTTGTGATAAAAATTGTTTTCCCCTCAAATATTCAACTGTTTTTTATTTAAAATTGAAAATTTGTTTGTTAAAATATAAATTGTTACATTTTTCTTGGGGAATTGATCTTTTTTGGTTAAAACTTGAATTATTTGGTTGAAAAGTAACTTTTTTGTTGAAATTTTGACTTTACATATCTTACATCTTCAAAAATATATTTTAATTTTCTTAAGAATCTTAGGAAAATTACAGTTATATAACCTTAAAAACCAATGAAAATATTAGCTTAACATATATAATTTTTTACATCTGAAAAAAAAACATTTTCTCACCAAATAAATGAAATTTTCGATTCAAGGATCGAAAAATCTAAAAAAAAAGGATTTCATAATACACCCTGGGGTGTTTCACAAAGTCGATTATATATGGTATATTTATTTTATTAACTTTGCTTCTTGTTACAGTTGAGAAGAAGTGTATCATTTAAGAAAAAATTAAATATTTCTCTTTCATTTCATGATCAAAGTTTAGCGAGAACATTTAATTTTGTCAGTCCGAATATCCTTTTTAAAAACCCGTGTCCGCTTTAAATAGGATCCATTCATTAAAATATCTTAAAATCGTAGATCTCCATGAAAAAAGAAGATAGACGCAACGTTACTGCACTCGATAAACCAATGAAAGTGTGCGAGCTTGCAGCAAAGTATCCGAGTATTCCCTGGAAGAAATACTTCAACTCAGTTTTCTCAATTCGCAAATCGAACGTCGTAATTGGTGACAATGAACCAATAATAGTGGTGGCGCTTGCTTTTTTTGATAAGTTTGTAAAACTGATCAAGGAAACACCAAAAAGGGTGCTGGCTAATTACCTCTTCTGGAGAGCAACTATGGATAATATACAATATTTAACTGATAAAATTCGAAATCGGAAAATAAAGTTCACAAGTCTGCGAACCGGTCAATCTGAAAGAGCACCTAGCTGGAAGGAGTGCCTCAAAATAACTAGTCGTCAGCTTCAATTGAGTATTGGTGCTCTGTATGTCAGGAAATACTTCAGTCCAGCATCTAAGAAAAGTGCAGAAGAATTAACAGTCGATATTAAACAACAGTTGAAGAAAATTCTAAAAGAGGTGAGATTTTCTTGTAAACTATTTTAAACTATAATTTTGGGATACATGTTAGATGAAAAATTATAAATCGGGACAAAAAATAATTAAAATTTTTTAAATGGGAAAATAATAAGGATTAATATCAATAAAAATTTACAAGTGCTGATGAGACTTTCATACACAAAAGAATCAAAAATATCCCACTTCATGTTTATTTTTTATGTTCAGCAGGCATTTTTTAGGGAAAAGGTACCAGAAAAATTTCACTTAATTTGTTTAAGCCAATTTTTGGAAGCTCTAAATAATTTTTGAGGCAAAAGTACTAGAAAATACCTGTTTTATTTATTTTCGAATTTTTGTAACAGCTGATGGGACTTTAGTCCCAAAAAAGTTCTGCTGAAATGTCCAATTTCACCAGTGCTTTTTTAGTACAAAAGCACTGGGAAAGTCTCACTGATTATTATTTTGTTTTTTTGTTGAAAATTTCACATGTCATTAACAATATTTGAGACAAAAGTACTAGAAAAGTTCCAATTTACTTTTTTATAAAGTTTTACAAGTGTTGAAAACGTACCGGAATAGTCCCACTTAGCTTTTTTCAGCAGGCATCTTGTAGTACAAATATACCCGAAAAATCCTTTATACGTTTCTTTGGCAAGGCTTGTTTAGGACCAAAAATACCGAAAAAGTCCCACTTCTTTTTTTTTTAATCGGAAATTTCTAAATTTTTTTTGGGAAAAAAATAATCGAAAAGTCCTTTTTTATTCTTTTCAAAATTTCGTTTTTGTGCTAAAAAAGAGCCGTTGAAACGGGGCATATTTTGAGTTTGTTGTATTCAAGTCCTGTTTTGGCATCTTGCAAAAATGTTTGAAGAGATTAAGTAGGACTTTTCCGGTACTTTTGTCCGAAAAAAACTTTAGTCAAACAAGTCATATGTTGAACCTTTTTGAGGTCCATCAGAATTCCGGGTTTTTTTGGGGGGTTTTCTGGGCTGTATTGCCGATTTTTGGGCTCCACTACCTTTTTTCAAAATTGAAATTTGGAGTGGAGGTACTAACTTGAATCAAGCCAGCACCTCCACGATATAAAAATATTTAAAAATTAAAAATCAAACACCAAAGAATTTCAGGCTTTTTTTGGGCTCTTGAATGCGCCAACGAACAATTTTCAAAAACCACCCCTAGTGAAAAAGAGGCTACCTCCTATGTACAAACTCAAACTCAGAAAAAACGAAGTACACCAGAATTTTGGGCTTATTTTGGGCTCTTGAATGCACGAAAAAATTTTTTTTTAACCACCCCCTATGTGAAAAAACAACCCCCTTGCAAAAAAAAAATCTGCAAAAAGCAAAGTGCATCAGAATTTTGGGCTTATTTTGGGCTCTCGAATGCACCAAACAAAATTTTCCAAACCCACCCCTATGTAATTGAATGCTTGAATTTTTTTGTTGCAAAAACTACCCCAAGATCTAAAAATCAAATCGAGCCCCAAACTTCATAAACTTATTGGTGTTTGTATTTTTGAGGAGCCCAAAAATTAGACTCTATTTACACTTTAAAATTCTCAAAAGATTATTTTTTTACAGAGTCATATCTACGTGGTGTCAAGGGGTTGCCTTTCAACTGTAAGGGTTGGAGCCCAAAAATGGGTGTTAGTATTTTTGAGGAACCCAAAAATCAGAGACCCTATTTACACTGTAAAATTCTGATACCGGTTATTTTTTGACAAGGTCATATCTACGTGGTGTCAAGGGCTTACATTTAAACTGTGAGGGCTGGAGCCCAAAAATCTGTGTCGATATTTTCGAGGATCCCAAAAATCAGAAACTCTATTTACACTGTCAAATCCTGAAAAATATTACTTTTTCACAAAGTCATATCTGCGTGGTGATAAGGGGTTGTATTTTAACGTTAAGGGCTTTAGCCCAAAAATCGGTGTCGATATTTTTAAGGAGCCAAAAAATCAGAGACTCTATTGTCACTGTAAAATTCTGAAAAAGATTATTTTTTGACAGAGTCATATCTACGTGGTGTCAAGGGGCTGCTTTTCAACTGTAAGGGTTTGAGCCCAAAAATGGGTGTTGGTATTTTTGAGGAGCCCAAAAATCAGAGACCCTATTTACACTGTAAAATTCTGATACGGGTTATTTTTCGACAAAGTCATATCTACATGGTGTTAAGGGATTGCTTTTCAACTGTAAGGGTTGGAGCCCAAAAATCGGTGTCGATATTTTTGAGGAGCCCAAAAATCAAAGACTCTATTTACACTGTCAAATTCTGAAAAATATAACTTTTTCACGAAGTCATATCTGCGTGGTGATGAGGGGTTGTATTTTAACGTTAAGGGTTTTGGCCCAAAAATAGGTGTCGATATTTTTAAGGAGCCAAAAAATCAGAGACTCTATTGACACTGTAAAATTCTGAAAAAGATTATTTTTTGGCAAAGTCATATCTACGTGGTGTCAAGGGGTTGCTTTTCAACTTTAACGGTTGGAGCCCAAAAATCAGTGTTGGTATTTTTGAGGAGCCCAAAAATCAAAAACTCTATTTACCCTGTAAATTTCTATAAAGGATTATTTTTTGACAATGTCGTATCTACTCGATTTGATTTTTTAGATGCA
Organism: Andricus coriarius; assembly: GCA_932066315.1. NCBI lineage: Eukaryota > Metazoa > Arthropoda > Insecta > Hymenoptera > Cynipidae > Andricus > Andricus coriarius. The sequence goes on along the minus strand of CAKNWT010044556.1, from coordinate 6,106 downwards.
GGGGTAGTTTTTGCAACAAAAAAATTCAAGCATTAGAGAGCCCAAGGAAAGTCCAACACTTCTTTCTAGTTTGCATTTTCCAGGTTTGAGTTTTTACTAAGGGGTTGGTTTTTTTGTACATAGGGATGGGTTTGGAAACATTTGTTTGGTGCATTCGAGAGCCCAAAATTCTGATGCACTTTGATTTTTGCTGATTTTATTTTTTGCAACGGGGTTGTTTTTTCACACAGGGTGTGGTTTTTAAAATTTTTTCTCGTGCATTCAAGAACCCGAAATTAGCCAAAAATTCTGGTGTACTTCGTTTTTTCCGATTTTCAGTTTGTACATAGGGGGTAGTTTTATTTTCACTACGGGTGGTTTTAGGAAATTAGTTGTTGGCGCGTTCAGGAGCCCAAAAAAACCCAAAATTCTGTGTCGTTTGATTTTTCTAAATTTTTATATAGTGGAGGTGCTGGCTTGATTCAAGTCAGCACCTCCACTCAAAATTTCAATTTTGAAAAAAGTAGTGGAGCCCAAAAATCGGCAATAAAGCCCAAAAAAAGCCCAAAATTCTGATACAAAGAAATATAGGAATTTCGATTCTGCAGGTGCTTAAGTGATACTTTTGCAGTACTTTTGTCCTAAGAAAGTCCAGTTCAAACGGGACATATTTTATACTTTTGTATTACTGTATTCTTATTTAAGCAGCAAACAAATTGATTTATAATCAATTATTTCTTCCTTCAACCAAGCAGCAGATTCAACATAAAAAGTTTAAGTTTTATGTTAAAAACAGTCATGTTCAACCAAGAAAGACGAAATTTCAATCGAAGAGTTGAATTCTTAAAAAAACTATCTGTGAATTCGATCTCGGGTGTTTCCAGTTTGTTAGTATTACAATGTTATGATGCTCATTTGAAGAGAACCTTCCTTTCTCATTATGATTAATTAGCAAATATATTTTCTTCCTCATAAAGAAAGTCAAAATAAGAAAATCTGAATAGGTCATTAAAAATGTTTGAAATCAAGTTCCCTTTTCTATTCTAACACGAACTTCGGACTATGTTGAAGGACAAAGTTTTTCTATTTGAAACAGATTTTTCAAATTATATAAATGACCATAACTTCTGTACTCTTCAATAAAATCGATTAATACTTCAGATAAATCGATTTGTCTCAGATCAAGCAATCTTTTCTGTTCTTTCACCAATTTCAAATAATATTATTGCAAAAAAGTTTAAATATGAAAACCCGATTTTTCAAATGTTATAAATGACCATAACTTCCGTAATTCTCAATAAAATGTATCAATATCACAAGTGAATCGACTCGTCGCGAACCTAGGAATCTTTTACATTTTTGCATCAACATTGAACTACGTTAATCAAAAAGTTTTACTATAAAAACCCCCATTTTCAAAATATTATAAAGCGCTACAAAAAAGGCAATTGATATTCTTGGAAATTTTTCTGTCAGTATTGAGATATTGGTTGTGAGAATAGGCCCTCGAAATTTCATCAATTTATCTGCAGCCGTCTTCAAGTTATCATGCTTATAAAAAAGTGTGACATCCACACACGCGTCCAAACACACGTCCACACATGCATCCAAACAATTGTTTGGAACTAGAAATACGAGTTTCAATCAAAACAGTTGAATTTTCAGCTAAGAAAGATTTTTCAGTCAAGAAATAAGAATCAACCAAATTGTTGAATTTTTAGCCCTGAAAGAGCAATTTTCTACAAAATAGTTAAATATTTAACTCGAAAATGTAACTTGTCAACAAAAAATTAATTTGCAACCAACTAGTTGACCTTTTACCAATTTATTTATTTTTAAGCTTAAAAGATGAATTTTTTACAAAACGGTTGATTTTTCAACCCGAAAATATGAATGATCAACCAAACAGTTGAATTTGCTACCGAAGCAGCTTAATTTTTTACTAAAACTTTGCATTTTTGACTTGAATGGCAACTCTTGTTTTAGATCGACTGGATGGACGCCAGAACAAGGATGAGTGCTTTGGATAAACTTGAATCTATGAAAAACTTAATTGGATATCCTGATGAACTTTTCGATAACAAGAAACTTGAAGAATTCTACAGGAAGTTAGTGATAACCCAAAATGATTATTTTCGAGCAGCTTTAAACGTATCCTTGTTCTTGGCTGATTATTCTTTCAGTCAATTGAGGACGACTGCGAAGAAATTAGATTGGAGGGATCACGGTGACGCTGCTGTAGTAAACGCTCAATATGATTCTCAGGGAAACGGCATTAGTAAATCTCTTTTATTCATCGATTTTTGCGAAACTGTAAAATAGTTTTTGTCCAAGATTCCACGAATTATAAAATTTTTTTTTGAGATTTCATCTCAGAAATTTTTGTTTCAAGGAAATTTGGGGAATTAACAAGCTTATTTATTTATGCAATATAAATTCCAATTTGTTAGTTGTCCTTGCTGGAACTCTACAAGGCATTTTCTACAATAAGGATAACACTCAGTACCTGAACTATGCTGGGATCGGTTCTTTTACTATAGGACATGAAATCACCCACGCTTTCGATGACGTTGGTAGCCAGTTTGATAAAAATGGAGACCTTAAAAATTGGTGGACTCCAGAAACAAGGAAAAAATTTCTTGAGAAAGCTGCTTGTATTATTCAGCAGTACGGAAATTATACTACTGAAGAAACCGGTGAAAATGTACGTATATGTACTCTCAACATCAATCAGTGAACAAATCAGTGGCTGAAATAGTTGTTAAACATTTCACTGAATAATCAATTATTCCGGAATTATTCACTGATCAGTTCAGTAACACCAGATTAAAGCATGTGAACATAACGTCTAAGTTTTAAATTAAAGCGTTGCTGGTAGTCTTTTACTTGAGTAGCAAAAAAAAATTCCTTCATGAAATAAATTTTTGAATTTTTGGGCTTTAAGTGTGCTTAATGAACAGTGGAAAAAATATACTCTAAATCGTATAAAAGGTACTAACTTAACGATTGTGTCTTGAAAGTAAAGTTATATGTGAGGTTATTTGTTATTTAGAAGCATCGAAACTTCTCACCGTTTTTAATAATTGATCACATTTAAGGGTTTTAAGTTTTTACTATCATTATTTGATTGAATCTACTAAAATTTTATTTTATTATGACTGCTAAATTGACACGTTGTGTTGGCTGAAATCGCAATATAATATAGTTCAAAACCTCCTGATCCAAAAATCCTAATGGGCAACAAAATAACGCTGTACTGGTAATAATATGCGAAATCATGGGGCTATCCTTGCAATGTAAATACTGTTCGAAATATTGAAGGTAGAAGACGCACAGTGTGGCGAATTAGAAAATTGTGATTCAAAATGATCCGGAGCCTATAATTTTTATCCAATTTCATGTTTATTTTTTTTAGATTAAAGCTAATTAAATTCTAAAGATGTCTGTCGAGGCCGATTTCGCAAAAAAGGCTCTTAATTATTTGTTAATCAAGATTGCAAAATGCCAAAAAACCATAATTTTTCATATTGAGCTGCCTTTTTTGTATCATTCGTTGATATTACATCAAAAACATGAGAAACTATAGATTTACAATCGATTGACAAACCCTGATAACGTAGATGAAGTTCCGGCAATCTATTCAATTGTCACAGACAAATTTATGAACAAAATCGATGTTTGCTGTACATTGAAACCTGGAAGCTCTTTTCATCACGTTTTTCGCCGCGGAATCGAGTGAAATCAATATTTCATCAAAATCAAACACTAAAGTATTATTTTTTTGGTTGTTATAAACTAATTTCGTAAACAAATTTAATAAAGAAGCGCCTCTGGATATATAAAATGAGTTTTGTCTGCGAAATCATTAGGTTTTGCTTCAAAAATTAAATTCCATAACAGAAATGGACAATAAACAATATTAACCATTGTTGTAAGCAATACTGATTAACAAATGCATTAAGCGGTCACTCTTTGATAAAGAAAATCTATTTTTTTGTGCATAATACTTCATTTTATCCTTAAATTAAAATTCTGATGGAAGAAACTAACATTTGACAATATTTTTCATTGTTATTAACAATTCTGATCAACAAATGCATTAAGTAGTCGCTTTCAAATAGAAAAAATCTCTTTCTTACTGAAATATTTATTCTATCATAGAAAATGAAACTCCTACGAAATATGCTGACATCCTAAAACATTTCCCATTGTTATATACAATCCAGATGAATCAATTCTTAAAATAAGTATTTCGCATAGAATAAATGTGTTTTTTTGGGTTCAATAGTTAATGTTACCTTGAAATAAGGAACTGAATCGTAAAACGCCTACACTGAACACCATTTTCCAATAATATAATCAATTAAGATGAACGAAATCATGAAACTTATCTATTTTTGGACAATGATTTCTGCTTTTCAGCAGCGTTGTCCGTTCTTGTCTCAATCATCTCCAATCAGCAGATCCTGAACTTGTGCATCCATGGGACGAGGGACATTCTCCTTAAGGGTTCTGTAGTTGTTTATGATAGGGATCAGTCATGATCAACAAATTGTGACACAAATCTTCATTGGTTGCAATCCGACTGATTTTACGGATATTTAATTCCCTTATCCTCTCGAAAATCTTATTATTCGCAATTTTTAGGATCAGCTGATTGGATATGATTGAGACAAGAATAGACAAAGCTGCTGAAAACCAGAATTTCGCGTTCAAAAATGGGTAAGTCTGATGATTTCGTTCATCTTCATTGATTATAATATTGGAAAAAGATGTTGAGTGCAGACGTTTTACGATTCAGTTCCTTATTTCAAGAAAACACTAAGTATTGAACCCAAAAAACAGATTTATTTTATACGAAGTAATTATTTTAAGAATTGATTGATCAAGATTGTTTATAACAATGGAAAATATTGTCGGATGTCATTATATTTCGTAGGAGTTTAATTTTTTATGATCTAATACACATTTCAGCAAGAAAGAAAGTTTTACTATTTGAAAGCTTCTATTGAATGCATTTGTTGATCAGAATTGTTGATATCGTTGAAAAATATTGTCAAATGCTAGTTTCTTTCATCAGAACTTTAATTTAGGGATGAAATGAACAATTATGAAAAAAATGAATTTTTTCTATCAAAGAGTGACCGTTCAATGCATTTGTTAATCAGTATTGTTTACAACAATGGTTAATATCGTTTATTATCCATTTCTGTTATGGAATTTTCATTTTTGAAGGCAAAACTAAAGATTTTGCAGAAAAAATGCATTTTATGTATCCACAGGCGCTTATTTATTAAATTTGCTATGGAATTTGTTTATAACAAACAAACGAATTGTTGCGGATAGAGGTTCCCTGTACCAAGGGTTTCTGCTGAATATGGTTACAATAATTAATAAGCAGTCGCGGACAATTGTCCAGGGATGGTCCCTAAGGAATAACCCCTAAGCGGAGGCGTGATAACCGCGCCGAAAGCTGAATGGCACTTGGGTGAGGTGTCTCAAACGGTGACTCTGGGATACCGGGCGACCTCTCAGAGTATGCAGCTCTATCCTTGCATGCGGGGCTCTACAAGGATGGAAGAACCCTTTCCCCTAGCTGCTCGTGGAAACAAAAATGATAGCTCCAAACATATTTGTAGTAAGTGCGGTTCAAAACAATCGAACGCGCAGGGCTTCCGACAAAGGGTCGGACAACAATGCCGACTATCTTAGAGTTTGGGGAGCCAATCAAGACGAGTTCAATGCGATTGACCGGCAGAATCTCGTTACTTTTAAGAGGACGGATCGACTCAGGGATGACCTACTGGAGTGCTATGATACCAGTATGGCCCCTGAACGGAAAGGTTACATGGCACGACTGCATACTCTGTGGTGCAAGAAACACCCAGAGCTCACGCATTTTTCGCTTCAACGTCTGCGAAACCGTGCCGAGGAACTCCGAAAAAGGGGTTATATAAGCGGAGCGCCTACTTAACTGCAGCCAGAAGAAGCCGGCAACAGAGAAAGAGAGGTGACACTGAGACCAACCACAAGCAGACATCCAATACAGGAAGAGCGACGCTTCAGGATGCGGCAAAACATCAACATTCAGGTTTCTCTTAACCTTAAAGGTCTGGCTGAACTGGAT
>CAKNWT010044550.1:0-10162 GCA_932066315.1 Andricus coriarius | reverse complement strand
AATTCTCTTCATTGTGAAATAAGTTTTTTAATTTACTTGAAAGTACCATTTAAAATAGTAACCATTTATAATACATTTACTAATTCATTTAGTAGTAGCATTACCAATTCCTTTATTAGATATAGTTACTAATTCATTTAGTCACTTATTCTTACTCATTGAAATAGTAGATTTTCACTAATTACTAGTGAACGAATCGGCACTATTTGAATTAGTAGAAAACTACTACCAATTAGTAGTTTTCTACTAATTCAGATTCAGAGAGTAGCCAAAACACTATTGCTACAATCTTTTAAACATTTTCAAATGCTTTGTTCACTTTACTTTCTTTATGGAACTTATTACTAATCGTACAGTTAATGATTGAGTTATTTATTCGATTCTATAAGATATTCTATAAATTATCTGACATATGTTTTCCTGAAATCGTAAAGATTCTAACTAAAAATTACTTATTATTTTTATTTTACACACTTATATTTTTTATATTTATATTTTACATATTTTCTTACTGGAGAAAAAATCTGGAGTTCAAGTACTGATCTAAATATCTTGTACATCCCGGATTTTTTTCTTGTTAATAGATACTCATTCGAAAAGTTTTGATGTGAAGAATTTCATATTTCGGTTCGGAAATTAAAAAAAGCTCCAATTTGACATAAATGGAAAAATTGAATCTTGTGAAGGAAAACTTTTTGTTAAAAAATGATTAATACCTTGATTTTAATAATCTTGGGCAATAAAGTAACTTCTGCTTATATAGACAGAAATGTAAAGACTGATGAACAGGTCAGACACGAATAAATTTATTTTTACATTGTGCAATGTAAATTAAATTAAATTTCTGATTGTAGAAATAGAGTTTTTCTCGATTTTATAATGTAAATTAAATGTGAAATTTGTCTACAAAATAAATACATTTTATAGGATTTATTTAATAAGTAAGTCCGGAAAGCCCGTCTAATTATTTTACTTGGGAATCAAAATTTAAAAAAAAAGCAATAACCGACTTAGACAAAATAAAAATGAAATAACTTACTGCATACCGGCAGTATCGACTATCGCTTTACTGTACATACAATTCTTTGTAATTTACAATAACATTATATCTTTTATTTCTTGTCCACTTCCTCGGATATTAAAAAAATTGGAAAAACTTTTTGAAGTGAGTCTTGAAATATAATATATCTTCATCGTACTTCGCAGGCTTCCAACACTCTACTTCGGCATTGCACTCAAGAAAACACTCACGGGCAGTTCATATATTAAGCAGTCTTAAGCAATTGCATTAAATATAAAAAAACAAGACTACATAGGACGAATAACGATAAACTAATAAATTATAAAAACTGCACGCGTTTTTAGTTGGTTTTTACTTCAGGGTAAAGTTTCGTATTGGCGTCTCCATGAACTTACCCGATTGCGAACGATTCAAAACGATTCACCTGTCAATCGGTCTCAATCGGGTCCAATAATTTTTTTCTTTAAGGGCAACCATACCTTATATGTATAAGGGGGATTCTCCCCGTAGCCAATGCTGAGACGTGTATTTTTCAAAAAAGAACTACTTTTTAGTTGTTACACATACGCCAACCATAATGTATAAATATGGGACCAAATTTAACCACAAAAAGGAATAAATGGTTTTCGAAAATTAAGCTTTGAATTTCCTTGAAGATAATAAATTGGACAATATCAAGACGTCGAGAATAATTACGTATATATATATATTTTAGTTTTAGGTACCTACTGGATAACTACAGTATTATATTTTTATAGCCATACCATACTCTGTAAAACTTCTCGGATTCCTACCTTACCGACAATTTTTCGCCAAACTCATGAGATACGAAGTTGAAAATTTAGGAGAATATCATTTTTTTTTAATGTATACTTTTTTTGTATTTATTCATTTTTGGGAATAAACAGACAATCCTTGGTGTCTTTTATTTCAGTTTCCTAACTCTCACCTCATAGTCTTATTTCTTGTGTACAGTAGTATGACAAAAAATATATCGGTAACGTAGGAATCGGATAAGATATGAATGACCATACATAGGATTATACGTTTCATTACAGTTTTGTAATAAACCAGACGGTAAAAGCGAACAGAGTATGCAATTTTCTTTATCGACAGTAGGGCATCTGGGTAATTGTATGGAACTAAAGATTTGTATTCCAGCGGTACTGAGTTATTTATCAACAGATATATGGCGAATTAATATTTATATTTTTACTCCAGATGGAAATTTAGTGAAATTTTTTTTCTTAGACCATTATATGTGACCGTCAGCGAAAAAAGTTACCTAACGCGAAAAAAGCAGATTTTTAGTTTTTTACACCAATCGATAGTTCTTTTTTTTCTCTTTCATAATCAAAAATATTATACCTATATCTGAAAAATTCGAATTATTATTAAACTGCAAAGTGAGGCCCTCTTATGGCGTTTCTGCGTTTGATCCCCTCTTCAATCGCTCCTCCTGTGAAATGAAGCTACTAAAATGAAGTCACATATTCAGTTTTAGATTTGTTTTTTTCCGTAACTATAAACTTGCCGAAATACGATGCAATTATACTTTTGGGTTTATTTTATATCAGGTGAGAAAATTTTGAATTGCTACTGCTCGTGGAGTTTCCTCTCCGGTCCTAAGGGACAGCTGTAAAAGGTCTTTTTACCAAATTACTTACACACTATTAGAAAAAACCCCAACAACATCGTTCACCTATTAAGTGATCTTCGAGATGATTCAATTTTGAGTTTGCCCCTCTTCCCCCACCGCCTATCTCTACGGGGTTCAAATTGACGAACCAAACTGCGTGGAAAGCAAATATTAAAATGTCTTTCATATAAATGTACTGTTCAATATATTTTATTTCATTATTTTCTCATTATTTACGATGGACGAAATATTAGAAATTGTGCTTAATTTCACATCTCATTTTTTCAACGAATCTCCACTTTTTGAAACCCCCTGAAGATCGAAAAATGAACGGATCAAATCAAGTTTTGGCACACTTTTTTGGGTCCTAAAAGAACGAGCGAGTTCGATAACCGGCATTCCTTAACCAACGGTTATGGTTTTATCCATCGAAAATAATATAAAATAAAAAATCAAGAAAAAAATATTCAAAAAATAAAAAAATCGAATATTCCATTTTCACGCTACACGATGACAGATATATGTGAAAAAAGTTTAAGAAAAGAATTGAAGCTTTTCGAAATATCTACGATTTTTGTTTGACCATTTTCGCATAGGACTCGTATTTTTGGTTTTATGCATCGAAAATGAATAGTGCGAAAATTCTAATTTTATGATAAGATTTGATTTTTTGGTTTTATTTATCGTAAATACTATACAAATATCTCAAATTCAAATTTTCAGCCAAACGACGCAAAATATGGGGAAGAGTTGTTACAAAGAAGTATAGCTTTCGAAAAGTCTTATAAAATGTCTCATAACTATTTTTTGATAGCACTTACCATTTTGGTTTTATTTATCGATAATACTATGGAAACATCCAAACTTTAAATTTTGAACTAAACGACGCAAAATACGGAAAAAACATAAAATGCAATTATAGTTTTTAAAAAGTCCTACAAAATTTCGTTCACCCATTTTTTGCTAGAACTTGTCATTTTGCTTTTATTTATCGAAAGACTATGCAAAAAATCGAAAATTAAAATTTCGAACCAAACGAGGTGAGATACGGGAAAAAATTGTCGTGAGTAATTGTAGCTTTTAAAAGGTTCTAAAAAATTTATTGAAATCATTTTTTGATAGGACTTGTCATTTTGGTTTTATTTATCGAAACTTCTATGAAAAAAAATCGAAAATTCTCTTTCCAGCGGGAATTATTTTGTTTCTTTTTAGTATATTTTAAAAGGCGATGGGTCCAAGCACACTGAAAATATTTGGCCTACGCTGATCGGAATTCTGTAAACCTAGAAACAGCATTTAATTAAAGCTTTTAAAAAATGTTTAATTGTATATTTTAGTTTTCGTCAATTATTATCAACGATTTGATGCTCTCGTTAAGAAGCTATGCATGAATAATAGATTTAATGCTTTCACGATGATTCATTATGATAAATTTAAATAAAAAATTTAAAGCGTTTTTGGGATTTCAATCGTGTGCTTTTATTAAATTAAAGTAAATAGGAACTCAAATAAAAAAAAATAAATGACCATTTTGTAGAGGATGATAATAACTATTTATTAATTTGAAAAAATCAGTACGAGTTTCTAAGTTAATGTTTTATTACTGGGACTTCAAGTTTGCCTTCAATTTGACAATTACTCATATACCTAACCAATGCTTTAGCCGATTGCGCTATCGAACCGCTTGAACTCAGGAATATATTGATTATTTTTTCATTTTAGACATATTGTTAGACGGTGAATTTAAAAAATGGCAAGGAGCAAATTAAAAAATGACATGTTACAAAATAAAACATTTTTTTCTGGGCTGGCTCGATTTTGAGCGATAGTTGGCCCTATGGTCATCGTATTCTTATCCAGTTCAAGTAAATGACTGCGCCCGACCATCGGCACATCTCTGGTCTAAAATCTTTACAGAACAGTGTGCCCTTTATGTTTCATTTCTGTAACATATGTGACATTCTAGTGATGTAGCTATTCTATCACTCTGTGATACACCAGTTACAATACATAGTTCCAGAACTGTTACTTATCCTTACAGTAAAAGCGTTAGTGAACAGTGTGTCCTTTGTGTTCCATTCCTATAACACGTGCGAGATTCTAGTCACATAACATTTATACCACTCTGTGATATACCAGTTACATTACAGAATTCCAGAGCTATTACGTATCCTTATGGTAACAGCGTTACAGAACAGTGTGACCTTTATGTTCCATTTCTGTAACACGTGTGACATCCTAGTGATGTAGCAGTCTTACCTTGACTTTTGTTGACTTTTTTGTTGCGTATCATTTACCGAACGTGTCCGCTGGGTTGATGTCAGTAATTGAATTTCTTTTTCCAAGTGAAAATTGTCGGTGAGAATTTTCACAACGCTTTGAATCGAAAATGTTGTTCGATTCGGCACTGAAAAACGCACCAAAATCGCAACGGTTAAAAAAAATTATCTACAGATAAGTTTACACTAAGATTAATCATTTTCCGTACAAAAATGAAATTGCAAACATCTATTACAGTCGAAACTACCAATAAGACCGCTATGAACAAGACCGCTTCCCCTCAATCTTGCTCGAGCTCACCGAGACGCTTCCCCACTCTCACGCTGACTTCGAAATTCCAGTCTGCCGCTAGCACTAGTGCCGCCGTAGAAATCGCAATTTTTATGTTCTTTAGGTGAGTTTTTTTAATATTATCCAAATGTAATATCGAAAAACATGATAAAATATGAAAATATCATAATTAATATTCGATATATTTGGATAATATAAAAAAATTGGTAGCGGCTGACTGGGATTTCGAAGTTATCGTCATCGCGTCTCGGCGAGCTCGAGCAAGTATGAGGGCAAGCGGTCTTATTCGTAGCGGTCTTATTGATAACTTTGACTATAGATAAAAATGTTTGGAAAAAAATGGACGAAAGATTCAAATTCACTTATAATGTAAATCAGTGCGAAATGGGTCTCTGAATCAAATCAGTAAGAACTTTCACTGATTCACAAGGAAGTCTTACTGAATTAAAAAGGTAAAAATGGGTCCCTAAATCAACGATTCAAGTTTAGAGAGCAGCATGCAAAAATACTTCGGAAATAAAGTGTCTTCTTCCACAGATACATAGGTCACATTCTTTGCACCAGTTAAATCATCGTTATCTCGAGGAATGTAACTATCATGAACATTATCCACTGTTACTTAAGTTATCGTGACAGAAAACACAATCTAGATAGTCTAGAAAAAAAATCTTATTGTCTCCCCTTTTTGAGCTACGGTTTAAACGTTTGCCAAAAGATTTTCAAATGTCATTTAAGGAATTTTTAAATTTTTTTAAAAAGTCTATCTCTCAATTTCATACTTGTTAAAAAGCACCCAAAAGAATTATTGAAACACAATTTTTAATTCATAAAAGGATTTGCTAAAAATCCTCAAGGTCAATGTGAATTTTCGAATAGTATTATCAATTGGTGGAGTGGAGTTAATTAATTAGCGAATAAAGCAGATAAGTAGATAAGAAATGATTGATTTAGGATAGACCTTGTACTTCCTTAAATTCGCGTTATTTCAGCTATATTTGATAATGTGTCACTCTTCCATATCAAATCCTTATCATATATTTGTCTTGACTGTAAGTATGCAGTTTGGGAGAAGATATGGTCAGCTAGGGGAAGGTGGGGTAAAATGAAGTACACTCAATTTATTGACTTCTACTACTTTTATCTTCTTATAAATCGATGGGATTTATAGCTGACATAAAGTGAGGCAGTCAAACGTTTGATACTTCGTTGTGTGGACGTTCCTTTTGTGATCAAAACAAATTTCAAGATTTTTGAAAATTCTTGTTTTTTATTTTGTTTTTGCTTTTTTGAGGTTCTTTGAATTTGAATCTAATTGAAGGAATATTAGTAATCAAAATATGTTTAAGATCACTTAATAAGCTTTAATTTAAGCCACTAGCAATGTGCCTAGCTCGTTTCTGTTTTTATAGTGACACCATGATTCCTGAAAGTGTGCATTTGGGCTCCCATTTGGGGCAATACGGGGTACCCACGGTGAATCGGAATGGAGTTGTATTTGGATGCCGTGAATTACTCCATATGTGACTTCTGCTAAGACATACCTGTAAACGAAATGTGAAATATTAGTCCTATTTTACTCAATAAACTGAATTTTTAGCAACATTTCATTTAACTAAAATAAAAAATCAGAAATATCGTGACATTTTCTCTCTTTCTGATGGACCTTACATCATATCAGTATTAAACCTTTCAATGAATTTAGCTTAGTTCACTACTTACTCTTCTTAAAAAATCTTTTAGATTGGTACCCCATCCTGCCTCACCCATGGGGACTCTGTATAGCAGTAGTATATTAAAATCTTTACACATAACCAAAGGACAATTGAAGCGTAGCAGCACAGCACTAGATAAAAGGCAATAAGGGAATTTTTCAAAGTAAGGAAAAACCGTTCTGTAAAATCGGATTAACTTCTTAAAGATGAAATAAAAGTCTACACCCGAGCTGATGTATGACTAAATTGAGTGCAAAAAAATCTGATTAAAACAATTTATCTAGGTTTGAGAAAATGGATGTTCATTTTGACAATCTCAAAGTGACACTAACCTAAAATAGCAACTGTCTCGGCTGCGGATTGCGATAAACAATATAATTTTTAGTTTAAAAATAAATAAAAACATGCTTCCGAGATTTTTGAAAACAGGCAAACAAAGTTTGAGGTAAAAAAGTAGCCAATTCATCGAAAATATATCGTGAATTTTGATATCATTATATCATGGGTTTTCAAAATCGGCTATAGATAGCGATTAAAAATCGAATTTTCAATTTTGTGCAAAAATAAAAACTTGCTTATGAGATATGGGGATACAGAATAAGAATAAGAAAGGGTATAAGCGAAAAAATTATTCAGTTAAGAGAAAATCAAAATTGAATATCGCGATATCACTGTATTACGGACAGTTTTTTCTAACAATTCGAAAAAAATAAGAAAAAGAAATATTTTTTTGTTGAATGACGATCATACTTTCAACAAGTATTAATGCCAAAAGGTTGAAAAATATTATTACTAAATTAAAACTTGAGCCAAATTTTAAATAAAATTATATAAATATTTTTTATAATTATTTAAAAAATATGATATTTCGAAAAAATCCTTATTCCAGAATGTGCATTTGATTTTTTAAGAATTGTTTACACAATACACCAGTTTTCGATAAAAATATTGGTTATCTAGTTCTATACTGCCACCCTTCAGTCAAAGGGCGGGGTTGTAAATCTCATAAATGCAATTTTTTTCAAATCGCAATAATATCTCTTAAAATAATTTAAAATCTAATACAACATGAGGCAAAAAGGTTTTTTTAGACCATCATTCTTCAGATTTTCTTAAAAACTTTAAGATTCTTTTTGCAGTTCTTTTTAACTTCTTGACATTTTCGAATAAATGTTTTTGGTGACGATTGAGATACTCAATATTTATAAGAAAACAATTTTTTTTCTTGAATTGAAAATTGAGTTTTTATTCACCACCTAAAGTTGAGAAAACTTGCGCTTCAAACAACAAAATATTTTCTCCCTGAATTTTCGCGCAATCTGATGATATTTTCAAGTTACAATTTTAACGCCTCAATTCAGCACTGGTGCATCTTGAAAAGAAGTTTTTTTCCTAAATTAATAATTTATTTTTTGGAAACTTTTTTTCCCCTTACCTGGAAAATCGCCAAAATGTTGATCACCTTTGGGAACGCCACCCTTAAGTTCCGATTCATTAATTAGGTTTAAGTCAATAACTTCCCAAAATTATGGTTCCACATCTTGCCCCACTTTCTTCTACTTGACGGTGATACGGATAATATCGGAGGATTTAATCAGTCGATTTAATGCGTCACAATCGACATGACAGTTAAAAAAAAAGTTGCGGAAGATTCTAAATTAGAATGTGAAAAAGTAGTTGAAAATAAGACAAACATGAGGTCTCGGACAGAAAAAAGTACTTTTTTTGACCCCATGGCAGTGACGTGGATGGAGAAGTATAATGACAAAATCGAAAAAATTTGGTCCACCTTCCCAACATTCATTCGAACATCCATTGCAACATGTGCAATAGTACTTCTTGGAGCTACAATCAGAGGTGAGCAATTTAACACAATCCCCACAAAACCTCGGGATCAATCGTCACTTTTTTTCGAACGAAGTATTCTTTACAGAAAAGTATTCTTTTATACGAGTACTTGAAAAACATGATTAGTGACTCACTTATTATCTTCAAAGGCAGTGAGAAATTATACTTTTGCACAATGTGAGTGCTATGAGTGAATTTTATGTTTCTCCAATTCTACATAGAGAACAGTTATTCGTAAAAGATTACAAATCTAGTTTGGTACTGAATTATAAATTATGAAAAGCAATTTGGTAAAATGATAAGTGCAGCTAGACTGAAATATTAGGTGTATTTCGATATTACAGTATCATCGTAATTAAAAATAAGATTAAAAAATGCGCAAACTTGTTGAGATATTTGAACTTTTATTATCTGACGAATATCTGAATACCAATTCAATAATCACCTTAAACAATAGTCACCTTAAACGTAGTCAAACACGTGTCCCCTAACTATTCTCAGGATTTAACGCAACAATCAAGTTCACTAAAGGTATTTTATAATTTTCAAATATTTAAAAAATTTATATTTGACTCAAGTTAGAAATAAAAAATAAAAAAGCTCAGATTCCGGCATCCGTTAAAGGATTTTTATGCAACCTTTTGCATTTCTTTGCTCACATTACGTACTAAAATGTTAAAAAATCAAATATGTTTGCTATTTTGAAAATCTAATCTTCCCGTGTAGAAAAATTTCGTGGCAGTCTTGAATCATGCTAAAGCCAGTACAGTTTTTCTCAAGCCTGTCTATTCACGCAATACTAGCCTGGCGCTACACTGGTGCTGTCTAGTTTTGCTACGTGTTTGATTTAAACCTTTCTGCTGTCTAGTCCCAGTCTTGGCGCTATCTAGGAGTTCGTTACCATTTTGAATATATAACGATTGTCCATATTTTAGCTAGTTTCTAGATAGAATCACGGTTTGGACTTGAACAAAAATTACAGTGGTGAATTCTGAAAATAATCATTTTTGAATGAAAGATTTAGGAAATTACAATACACAATTGCACAAATGCTCAAGCAATAATTAACGGTATACTATTACATATTTAAGATAGTAAACAATAATTTTTGAAGGTGGTCGAAATCTTAATACAAGAACTGTATTCTTAAAAACGATTTTTTTAAAGAATGTTTAAGAACATTTTCTTTCAATTGAATTACATAGAAAAGTTATAGTAAAGATATTATAAATTTATATTGAATTTATAATAATTTTAATATGTATAATGCTATGCAAAATGTTGATGATATCCCAGAAAATCGAATATTATTATAAATGATTTATTTAATTTATTTTAGTTATTTAATTGTCGCGTAAATGATAATTAAGC
>CAKNWT010044527.1:0-11060 GCA_932066315.1 Andricus coriarius | reverse complement strand
GAATTATTTTTTAAGAAACTGTAGCTCAATTTTCAACCAAAAAATAGGAATTTTTAACGAATAATGTAATAGTAGATATTTCAACAACAAAAATTTTAATTTTAAGTAAAAAAATAGTTGAAATCAACCAAAAAGACGAATTGTCAACAATACAGTTGATTTTCCAACCAAAGGAGAATAAATTTCAACCAAACAGTTGCATTTTTATCCCGAAAGATGAAATCTCTACTAGAACACATGCATTTTTAAACCAAAAAAATGAATGTTAAAAAAAAAAGTTAAATCTTCAACCTAGAAAGATTTCAGTTCAATTTTCAACCAAATAATAAAATTTTAAACTAGAAATATAATCATCAGAAGGAAGTAGCTGCAAAAGAAATAGAAATAGAAATACAAGATAAATCCATTACTAACAAGAATATTATATCGGAATGGCCGCAAAATTTGATTTTCCAAATTCCTTCACTTTTCCCTGACTATTTTTATATTTTCCCTGAACATCAGTATTCAAAGACTTTCCCTGACTTTCCCCGGCCAATAAGTTCCCTGACTTTTTCCTGATTTGCAGACTTTCTCTTACCTATGGCCACCCGGACCAGTAGGGAGTGTGTATAAGATAAAATCGGGGGCTAAAAAATGTAAGATTAAAGGCGTCCCATTAAATAGAAAGAAAGTAGAAGGCCACAATAGAACCACAAACTGAATTTTTAAAAGCTGGGCAACGCAAGTATACACATCAGTCAAGCTGTCGCTTTTCTAAAAGCACAGTTGCTAGCCAGTCTTGAAGAATGAAGAAGAAGTGAAAGGGGGTGAGGGTCTGGACCTCAGTAGACGAGCATTGTGAATTAAAATTAAGGCAATATATTAACCAACTTAATGTTATTCTACTTTTTCTACAAAACACTTTTATAAAGAAATTTGCTCGCGCGTTCCGCGGCTGAGTTCAGCCGAAGGATGAGGGAAAACTAACCGTCTCTATACCCTTCCCTTCATGGTCTTACATTTCGCGACTGAACGTTATATAATAACCCGTCGGTTGAACTTTAGAAAAACTATGCTTATGCTGAGAGGTTATTTATTCAGGATAGCAAACTCGAAAAGGAATTTAAATAAACCTTAGATTAAAAATATTATTTTTATAACGTGCGTAACTTCATTGCTGACCGGAGATCACAACGTTTAGAAAAAACGGAAGAAAACAAAATTCTTACCGCACGAAACCTTAAATTTTATTACTTGAAGTGACTGTATTTAACGTCTAAAGATACATAGAAATGCTTCATCCCCCTTCCTATTCCGGAACACACCCAAATTCAACCCCTATGAATACAAAAATTCATTAAAAAATGCGCCAACTTCCAGATAAAAAGTTGTAGTGTTCGTAATAGGATCCTTTGATCCAAAACGAAAACCAAAAGATATCAAACCCCTAGCTCTTCCAGAACAACTCCCTTTTTCTACCCTTAAGATTTTTTTAAATAAAATCTCCTGTCACGAAGGTTTTTTTCATAAATTTGCACAAATGGTTATTGTTGTTTCTTCACAAATTCCCTTGTCCCAACTCAGAATTAGAGTAATAAAATATATGAAACCACTTTTAATTTGCATATTACATCCGAGAGAAAAATCCCAGTCACTAAAACAAATTCCCGGTATTTGCCAGGTGAACAAAATTCCCGGTCTTTTCCCGGTTAGGTAGACAACCTGAATTTTAATTTAACTAATATCTCGTTTAAAAAGTGATGAAACGACAGAGGGGAAGGATACTGGACGAAGCGATTCTCTAAGGGACCGAAATATATCGGTATTTGTTTTGCGAGAGTGAGAGTGAGAGGGAGAGAGGGTCGAGGGTAGAGAGGGGGAGAGAGAGAAAGGAGTCCCGAAACTTCTGCTTCCAATCGCATTCCCAGCAGTCCACTGGCATTCTGCCAGTCGAAACAACGAAATTTCATGGATTCGAGGGAAAATGCATGCGTCGGAAACTCAAGCGAAACCTATACCCGACTGTTTGTGTCATTGTACTGGCCAATGGGAATTCCCGTCACTGTTTCAAACGTTTAACAAACGGGTTAACAGTTCTCTGTATAATTAAAGACAACGTGATCAATCGCGAAAATATTTAACAGCAGAATTTCAATTTTTTTTAAGGCATAGGTTTTTTGACAATTTCTGGTTTTAGTAGGTGGAAGTGGTTTATACAATTCGTAAATCTGTGAATTGAAAGCTTTATATTTAATTATATCTATTTGATACACATGATCCCAAGGTGGTAGAAAAACTTCATTTTTTAAATTCCCTGATTTTTTTCAGACTAATTTTTCATTTTTCCTGACCATTAATATTCAAAAAACAGCATTTTAAGTTAGAAACATTTTTAACATCGAATCTTGTATAAAAAGGAATAAAATAACTTCAGACTCAAATTTAGAAATTTTTTTTTTTATTTTCAACCAAAAAAAAAATTACTTTTCTATTATAAAAGATGAATTTTTAATTCAAAAGGACCAATTTCCCATAAAACAGTTGAATTTTCGACCAAAAGACGAGTTTTTAACAAAATACTTAAATTTTCAACAAAATAGTTGAATTTTTAACTGAATTTTCAACCGAAAAAGATTAATTTCCACCAAATAGTCGAATTTTCAAACAAAAAAGATTAACATTAAACAAAAAAGTAGCAATTTCAACGAAATAGTTGAATTTTCAAGAATAAAATGGATTTTCGATCAATAAAGATGAATTTTCAACCAAATACACTAGACTTTGGATTGTAGCAATTTCGATTCAGGCGTTCCAAGAATTACACCGCAGCGGCACATTACATTACCGCAGCGGAAACATTACATTTTTAGATATAAACCAATTAATTTTGACTTTTGAAAAACAAATTTTCAACAAAATAGTTAACTTTTTAACCGTTGCATTTTTAACAAAAATGTCCAATTGTCAATCAAACACGGTGGTCCTGAAGCAAGGAAAAGTTGACCCACAATGGATCCAAAATCAGCTAACGCAGAATGTTTCATATCGTTTTATGGAGGTTTTTGTATTAATACTCTGCACATTCATGAAAAGCAGAGTAGAACACTCAAGTACTCACATGCAATCGGCTACTTGATCCCAATATGAAGAAATTGAGTATGTATGTACGATTTATTGTTGAAAATCTTGTTTCTTTTCGGAAATTTATTGATATTTTGATCTACCGGCTCTCTAAATAGTGCCAATAATTGAATTTTCAAACAAATAATGAAATTTTTTACTAAAAATATAATCGTCAGAAGGAAGCAACTTCAAGAAAAAGAAATAGCAAATAAATAAATTGCTGACAGGAATATTATATCAGGATGGCCGTAAAACTTCATTTTCAAAGTTCCCTAATTTTTCTCTGATCAGTATTTCATTTTCCCTGATCATCAACATTCAAAGACCAGAATCTTAATCTTGTAACATTTTTAACATGGAATCTTTTATAAACGAAATAAAAAATTTCAAATTTAAAATCCTTGACCAATAAAATTTCCCTGACTTTTCCCTGTTTTCCCTGATATACTCCTACCTTGGATCCATTTTAGAAATTTATGGGTGCAGCCAGTTTTATATAACACGCGTTTCAATTTTTGAAGCGTTTTTGATCAAATATTAAACTTTATTATTTGTTTATTGTAACAGAAGATGTATATAAAATGCATGACTTTAGTATAGTTCCTTAATTAATTAGGGAAATATAAACTAGATTTATAACAAACTTTCCTGTGTCTCAAAAGAATTGTAAAGTTAAGAAGCTGACTTCAATTAAGGTGAGTAATATAAATATACCCTTTGAAAAAATGTGTATTATATGATTCCTTTAAAGAATTATTTTTTAAATACTCAAATTGAACAGAAAAGAAATAAATGTCGTTCTTGCTTTTAAAAATATACGTTTGGAGTACTCGAGTTTTCGTAATCAAAATGCTTTTTTCCTCATAAATTATTTTTCTTTTAATTAAGAATATATTTTTAGAGAGCTGGATGAAATTAAAAACTCATACGAAAATAAAAATTACGTTTAAGTGTGTATTTTTAACAATGGGACCATAAATTTCGAAAAAGAAAGAGGCGAGGGTTAAATGATATATTTACCTTTATTCCGAGAGTGGGCGTCAGTACCCCATAATCGTGGAGGGTCGGCAACATGACGGGGGGGAGATTAGCCATCATCATCGTGTCTGTTCGTGGATTGAAAATCCCTCGATATTCTTAAGACGCTTCACACACTACTCAACAATGCTCTACTAACCTACCTGAAAGAAGAAAAAAAAGAAGAAACTATTAGTTTTTATTAATTGTATTATTTTCGTATAATGAAATATTAACGCATAATCAAACAATTGTTAGTGCTATCAGATATTTAAATAAATCATTTAACAACGTTTCAATTGCGAAAACGTTTTTTCTCCATGTTCCAAACATTTTTTTTACAAATGACGGATAAGAAAAATAAGTCGTAGAGAAAAACATCTGAAATACAATATATGTAGGCTTCCGAAATCTAGGAATTTTGACGAAAACTTATTTCCGTAACCCTAATATTTGTAAAAATAACGTTTAAAAAAACGTATGTAATCTTATGAAATTTCTCATAAAAGTATGAAACACTAGGTCATAAAACCTTTTGAAGACCTAAACTTGGTTCCCGGTAATTTCCCGGTCAATTTAAAAGAGTTCAAAAGATTTGTATGATTTCAAACGATTTTTGAAGATTTTAAGAGATATCTAAACATTTTATAATATTTCAATGATTTCTGATTTAGAACAGGGATTTTGGGAAATGACTATAATTCAGAGTTGGACCATCAGATAATTTTTACTCATGGGAATTACAATTCTTATTTGGATTCGAGAATTTTATAAATCATTGCAATTCCTAATTTAAACAGGGATTTTATTTTAAATAACCTTCTTCTAAATAAGAATTAAAATTATTTTCCAAAATTCCCCTTCCATTAAAAAAATTCTCTGTTCCAAGTCAAATAATAATCCTTTACAATCATTCCCTCTCCTAAAGTCTAAATTATAATTATTCTTTACGGATATTCTTTGTTCGAAAGTGAAAATTATAATTTTTTATGGAAATTCACTTTTCCAAGACGCAATTACATTTACACCAAATTTGCGGTTTAAGAACAGAGTCGGAGGTAGCCTGCAAGTAGCCTTGATCCTCAATAGGGAGAATTCAAATGTAAAAAGTCATGACCGCGTGAACCATTTTCTAATGTTACGCAATCTCCGCACGTGAGTACACGCGCACTGCTCCTTTCCGCTACGCTGCTGGTGTTTTTCAGGCAACCGGCTCTCGCCCCGCGAGCTGAGAAACTGGATGGGCCAGCAGTTCTAGCAATTCCTAAACCGCGGAATCGTCAACTGAGGGTTTGGTGTATTCCCAAAAATTCACTGTTCCAAATCAGAATTATATTTATTTACAACATTTTCTATTACAGTTCAGAAATATAATATAGTAATATAGTAAAGAATTTTTCAATTCAAAAAAATTCTGAATTGGAAGAAGGAATTTTCCTAATCTGACGATTTATGATTTATGAAAGCGATTATTTTTGTAAATTCTCTATTTATAAAACAGAATTAAAATTATTTTCCAAATTTCCCGTTCCGTGTCAGAAATGATCTGTTCCAAGACAAAAACTATAATTCTTTAGGAAATTCTCTCTTTCAAAGTCTAACTTATAATTCATTGCGGAAATTTGTTTTATATTTCATTTCCAATATTCCCTGTTCCAAGACACATTAGATTTATTTACGTACTTCCCTATTATAATTCAAAAGTATAGTAACTCCTTTTTCCCAAAATTGGAAGTTTCCAATTGTGATGAATTCTGATTTGAAACAGGGGTTTTTAAATTCTCTTCTTCTAAATTAAAATAAAAATTCTGTTTAAAAATTCCCTGTTGCCCTTCAAATTATAATTCTTCACGGAAATTTTCTGTTCGAAAGTGAACCTAAAATGAAAATTATAATTCTTTACGGAAATTCATAATTCTATCGCAAAATTATAATCCTTTTAGAAAATTCCCTGTCCCAAGTCAAAATGCTAATTCTTTGCGAAAATTGCCTGTCCCAAAGACAAAAATATAATTATTTACGAAATTCCCTGTTCCACACTCAAAGTTATATTTCTTTACTGAAATACCCTGTCCTAATTCAGAATTATAATTTTTGTAGAAAATTCACTGTTCCAACTCAGAATTAGAGTAACAAAAGATAGGAAACTATTTTAAATTTGGATACTAGTACATTTGAGAGCAAAATCCTGGTCACTGAATCAAATTCCCGGCCATTTCATACGAAACACTTTTTCATTAGTTTTCTAAAAAGGAGAAAAGCCGTCATTTCCGTTTTTCGATGGAAAATTTGCGTGGTACGGGACCGCAAAGAAGCAAAGTTCGATTGAGTTTTTTTTTAATCGACACAACACGACGCTCTTCGATCTGCGTGTTCCACGAGCCCAGATTTGTTTATTTAACGCTTGATTTCCTTAATTTTAATATTCAAATTTCAATTATAAAAATAGATACAGCAGGATCAACAAAAAATATAGAGGAAGTAGGGGCTCTACCCTGAAAAAATGTTTGTAAAAAATAATTTTTTTTCAGAATTCAAGAATAGTTAATGGATTCAAAAGAAAGTTATTTTTTATTTTCAATAAAATTCTTGAAATATAAGTAATTTTTACTCGATGTTTTCAATGAAACAAATAACTATTCGTTTGTTGAAAGAAAAGTTTCATCGATTTAAATAAATTCTTTCCTTAAAAGAACTTTTTCACGTAAATATAATCAGATTCAAATAACACCTGTATTTCTTTAGAATCTTCTGAATTATTATGAAATTCGGGAATGTAGAATCTTGAGTTTTATAAAGAGTTCTAAAATATTTTGGAATGTTTAAAAATATTATTGACTGTTCTAGAACTTTCTGAAATAGGTACTTCCACAATGTTTTAGCAAAATCGCAATCAAACTTTTTTAATTGAGTTACAAACAAAAACAGAAACAGCATTTCATTTTCATATGATATATTAGTCAGATTTAACACATATACAGAATATTCGACAAACAAGCCATGTGTAGCGTGCGGAAAGTAGATAATTGTTACCCAGTACGCAAAGCACGTTTCCCGCAACATTGCGCAAGCGCACTTCGATGGAGTAGTATGCGCTAAAATTGCGGAAAGTAAGCAGTTCCAAATGAGTGTGAGCTTTGCTGTAGGGCGAGCTGAAGACGAGTCAAAAACAACCCGAACATTAGCCGATGGCAAGTACTGTAAACTTCATAAGAGTTACAACTGCCTACTTTCAGCGCCTCTTGCATACGATATTTTTTGTAACAAATTCAGTAAATGAAAGTAATTTTGAATCGAAATGCGCATGCGCAGCAGATAGAAAAAGTTTTTTATATCTGCTTTTTACCACAGTTTCGGAACTGGCCACTTCCCGCACGCTAAACATGCTTCGAAAAGCTAACATTCTGTGCATGCGCCATAATAATTATTTTCTGAGCTTAGTACAGAGACTAGACTCTAAAGTCTGCAATTCTATAAAATCTTCGCCAATCCTTATAAAGACTTTTTTTGAGTTTCGTAATCTCCTATGGTCACGTGCTCTATAAACCTCGCTGATTAATGGTTTCACGTGCCTCGACTGCTGAAATTTTCTCGCGGATGAAACTCAAGAAAAATCCTCGATTACTGAACCCACCAAGACTCGCAATCGCAATACCATCCCACTTATGCCTAATGATTCCCAATTACCGAGCAGATCCAGTTTCTGTTTCCAGCACTCAGTTTAGATCCTAGGCGATCGTTCCATCGAGAAAGTGCCGCGGGACCGTTTGCACCGAGCAGAGGTCGAAGCTTTAGACAATCGCACCATACGGTAGATTAAGTCGGTGGCGCACGTCGCGCTACGTGTGACGACTTAAAGCTCCAAGTTCGAAACTTAGATTGGTGTCACGTGGCCCACCAACCAATCTAAGCGTCGAGACAGAAGTGGGGGGCGAATTGTAACACCGTAGCCCGGCGGCTTAGCGGGCAAATCCGACGTAAGACCTCGCGTGAAATCTCTATTTCCCGCGCCACCTCCAGTTTCCACCATCACCCTCGGGGAGCCAACGAGGTTGTCGCATCTCGGTAGTAGAGCGACTTCCGCTCTAAGCTCGGGTCTATACATCGGACCGTCTCCCTGCGCCATGTAAATCTTAATGGATTAATTCTATAATTGGCTCGTTTTGTAATTGAAGGCCCAGGAATCTCCTCCATCCCTCGCGTGTTCGCCACCGAAAAGCAAACAGCGCATGACTTGAGTACGCAAACATTCAGAGTATGCCGTCATGTAGAAGATTCACTGTAAATAATTCAAATAAAGGAAGAAAAATATTGACGATGTACCGCGGATTACAATGGGCTGATATTACTCTACTCGTACTGTGATTCCAAACACGAATCGATTCGCTGGTTTCTGTATATGGCGGGCGATCGCGTTTACTGTACGCCAACGAAAACCACGCAAACCACATTTTTCGATGGTGGTTGCAGGGGTTGGTAAATAAATTAGGTAATGCAGTTGTAAATGGAGAAAGCTTTAATCAATTGTTGGGTTGATAAATTATATTGGAGAGATGTGAATGTATTTTTCTCTGTTTACCAGCGGTCTCTGTAGCATTAAAAAAGTATGTAAATATCCGAATTTTTCAAGTAATGAACTAGCCTTATACACCCCCCCCCCCCCCTATTCAGGCATGGAAAAGACAGGTTAGAATTTCGATATTTGCAAATTAAAACAGGTAAAAAATCTTCCTTTTTTATGCCCCGAATTATAGATTGGATAGGTCGAAAAATAAGTTTTAGAAATCGCAAACAATACTTAGTTTTTTCTTAATATTTACTAGATTTTAGGATACTATTCTTTACTACAAATTTGATCGAATTTTACTCCTGTTTTGATCCCCCAGATAACAAATAAAAGTAAAGTAAATGGGTATAAACAATACTATCTCGTGGGGAATATTATCCTAAAATCAGGCAAAAATTGAAAAGACTGTAGACATCCCCCAAGAATGTAAAAAAACTGAAATCTTAAAACTGAAACTTTAAAACTCTGCGGATGATTAATTATTTAAATCTATTTTGCTCGCGCGCGTTAGCGAGATTTAAATCGATCGATTCCAGTTTCAGCACACTTCATGGGGGGCCCAATGCACTACAAATGCATGGTATTGATTAATATTTCTAAAATTATTTTTTTTTCGCACACTAAAAAGAGTTAAAATTGGTAAATTTCTAAATTTTTACTTATAATTTTAACATTTTACATGCATATAATAGGGTAGATCTAAAAACGAAATTATGGAAATCGGAATTGGAACTATATGCAAAATTAGTGTATTAGAGCCCTGAAAAAGTATAATTAATTTGGATC
Source organism: Andricus coriarius (assembly GCA_932066315.1). Lineage (NCBI taxonomy): Eukaryota > Metazoa > Arthropoda > Insecta > Hymenoptera > Cynipidae > Andricus > Andricus coriarius. Next base: position 1,585 of record CAKNWT010044527.1, on the reverse strand, counting down.
CGATTGATAAACCCTTCAATTCGGGGATCAGAAAATGTGCTTTAAAATCATTCTTATTTTCATAGTTTTGATATTCTAGGTGATAACTTATGTTTAATGGACCCCTGCTTTCAAAACACAATTTAAAAATCTGCAGGATTAACGACAGAATTTTTGCAGGTGTTTCAGGCTTCCCTATATGAAATTTTAGGTCCCGGAAGCTGGAATTACAACATTGCCATATCGATATGAGCACTATGCCATAATTTAGTGCTTATTTAGTGCTAATTTATGCTGCAGAAAAAAAATGTTGTGCCCGGTAATTTTGGTCAAAAACATGTATTAATGCCAGCTTCAGCTGAAGCCACAACTCCGGTATGCGAAACTCGGAAACTATTAGTGATATCAAGTTTTTCTTTGCGCAGGAATTTAGTGCTAATTAAGTGCTCTGGATTGGTGCCATGCACAAAATCCGGGCACTTTTTTTTTTATCAAAAACGTGTAGTAATGCTGGCTTCAGGTGACTCTGGTTTATGAAACTCGGAAACTATTAATGGTATCAAATTCTACTTTGCACAGGAACTTAGTGCTAATTAAGTGCTCTTGAATGCCGCGAAAACTAAATTTTGTGCCCGGAAATTTTAGTCAAAAACATGTAGTAATGCTGGCTTCAGGTGCCCCTGGTATATGAAACTCGGAAACTATTAGTGGTATCGAATTCTACTTTGTGCAGGAATTTAGAGCTAATTAAGTGCTAATGAATGCCGCAAAAACTAAATTTTGTGCCCGGAAATTTTAGTCAAAAACATGTAGTAATGCTGGCTTCAGGTGCCCCTGGTATATAAAACTCGGAAACTATTAGTGGTATCGAATTCTACTTTGTGCAGGAATTAAGTGCTAATTAAGTGCTAATGAATGCCGCAAAAACTAAATTTTGTGCCCGGAAATTTTAGTCAAAAACATGTAGTAATGCTGACTTCAGGTGCCCCTGGTATATGAAACTCGGAAACTATTAGTGGTATCGAATTCTAGTTTGTGCAGGAATTTAGTGCTAATTAAGTGCTAATGAATGCCGCAAAAACTAAATTTTGTGCCCTGAAATTTTAGCCAAAAAAGTGTAACTCTAGCCTCAGGCAACTCTGGTAAGTGAAACTCGGAAATTATTAGTGGTATCAAATTCTACTTTGCACAGGAATTTAGTGCTAATTAAGTGCTAATGAATGCCGCAAAAACTATATTTTATGCCCGGAAATTGTAGTCAAAAACATGTAGTAATGCTGGCTTCAGGTGCCCCTGGTATATGAAACTCGGAAACTATTAGTGGTATCGAATTCTACTTTGCACAGGAATTTACTGCTAATTAAGTGCTAATGTATGTTGCAAAAACTGAATTTTGTGCCCGGAAATTTCGGCCATAAACATGTAATTCCGGATTCAGGCGACTCTGGTCGCCTGAAGCCAGCATTACTAGACGTTTTAGATGAAAAAAAAGTGCCCGGATTTTGTGCATGGCACAAATACAGAGCACTTAATTAGCACTAAGTTCCTGCGCAAAGCAGAATTTATATCACTGATAGTTTGCTAGTTTCATATACCAGGGGCACCT
>CAKNWT010044517.1:0-11828 GCA_932066315.1 Andricus coriarius | reverse complement strand
CATTTCATGACATTTTAAGAGATTTCATGACAGTTCTTATGATTTTAAAGTTTTTACCGATGTTGAAACGATTTAACAGATTTTGAGCTATTTCAACAGATCTCAAAGAATATCCCGAGATTTCGAAGAATTTTGTAGCATTTCCAAATATTTTAAGAAATTTCTAGAGAATTTTAAAAAATAATTTAAATTACATTTAAAGATAATTCACTGTATTTCAAGGTATTTCATAAGATTTAAAGGATTTTATTGAATCTTCAAGTTTTGCAAAGATTCTATGGACTTGAAACGTTATTTCCGAAAACTTTCGTTAATAAGTGTAATTTAATTTATATTGAAAGGATTTCATATGTTTTGTACTAATTCTGATACATTTTTACGATTTCCAAAAATTTTAATGGAATTTCAACATTAAGGGATTTTAGGCAGTCAAATACATTGGATTTCAAGTAATTTCTGCATATTTCGACAATTTTAAGGAATATAAAGGTATACGATTTCAAAGGATTTTAAGGATTTTAAGTTATTTTAACAGACTCCAAAGAATTTTAACAGATTTGAAAGAATTTTCATAGGATTTCCAAAGATTTTAAGCTCGATTTTAAGGAATTTGTAGAAAACTTTGGAAAGTAAATAAATTAAATTTCAAGGGATTTTAAGATATTTTAAGGTATTTTTCAAGATTTAAAGGATTTTATTCAAGCTGCATGGACTTCAAATACTTCTATCAATTTAAACTGATTTTTCTTTAGAAAACTTTAAATAATATGTGTAATTTAATTTGTATTGAAGGGATTTCAAATTATATGTATTTTCACGATTTCCAAAGATTCTAATTGATTTTAAGGAATTTCTAGATATTTCGCAAAATTTAAAAGATTTGAATAAATCTCTAAAGCTTTTAAAATATTAACAGAAGTGATGCAAAAAGTAGAATAACAAACTACGCAGGAATGAATAATTTATTTACTTAACGTAGGATTTCTAATCATTTCAAGGGATTTCTATGGATTTCAACAATGTCAAGGAATATTAAGGAACATCAAAAATTTCAAAGGATTTTAAAAAAAAAAGAAAAAAAAAGAAATATAAGAAAAGAAAAAAAAGAAAGAAGAAAAGAAAGAAAAGAAGAAAAAAAGAATTTCAAGAGTCAAGCAATTAAAAAGAATTTGGTAGCTTTTCCGAAGATTTCAAGAGATTTTAAGGTATTTCATGAGACCTCTAATTATTTCAAATTATCTACCGAACATAAAAACATTCAAAAGATTTTGAACTACTTTTAGTGATACCAAAGATTTTCCAAAGATTTTGAAGAACTCTGTAGGATTTCCAAAGATTTCAAGCTTGATTTTGAGGCAGTTTTAGAAAATTTTGTAAAATAAATTTAATATAAAGTGAGTTTAAGGTATTTTAAGGTATTTCACCAGATTGAAAGGATTTCATTTAATCTCCAGGGATTTTAAAGATTTCTAGGAATCTAAACTGGTTTTTTTCTTGAAAACTCTAATTGATAAGTTTAGTTTAATTGATGTTAAAGGAATTTCAAATTATTTCTACTTATTTAAACGTATTTATACGACTTCCAAATATTTCAATGGACTTTAAGGCATTTCTAGGTATTTCGCAAGATTTAAAAGAGTTGATTGAATCTCTAAAGATTTAAAAAATGTAAGAGATTTCTAGAGATTCAATTGGATTTTTTTCAGAAAACTTTAATTGATAAGTTTAATTTAATTGATATTAAAGGGATTTTAAATTATTTCTACTTATTTTAAAGAATTTTTACGATTTTAAAATATTTCAATGGATTTTAAGGAATTTTAGATATTTCGCAAGATTCAACAGATTTTGTTGAATCTCTAAAGATTTTAAAAGATGAAAAACATTTCTAGGTATTTAAATCTTTTGTCTAGAAATCGTATATGAATAAGTTAACCTAAGTTTATATCCAGGTGATTTCAAATAATTTCTACTTATTTTAATGAATTTTACGATTTTCAAAGATTTTAAGAAATTTTCAGGAAATTTCAACGAATTTTCTAGAGAAATTCATGAAATAAAATGAATTAGATTTTAAGAAATTTCTTCACATTTCAACAATTTCAAATAATATGAAGAAACTTGAAAAATTTTAAAGGATTTTAAAGATTTTTAGTTACTTTAACAGATTACAAGAAATTTCAAATGTCCAAACAATTTTTTAGGATATCGAAAGATTTTTAGCGCGATTTTTATTAATTTCCAGAGAACTTCGTGAAATAAATAAAATAAAATTTCAAGGAGTTTTAAGGTATTTCAAGTTATTTTACTTGATTTCGAATAATTTTGAGGTATTCTACCAAATTTTAAACATCTCATTTAATTTCCATGGATTTTAAAGATTTCTAGGGATTTTAACCATTTTTTTAACGTTATAACGAATAAGTTAATTTTAATTTATATCCAAGTGATTTCAAATTTTTTCCATATTTTAAGTTATTTTAACAGTTTCCGAAAATTCTAAAGAGATTTCAAAGGATTTTGTAGGTTTGCCAAAGATTTTAAGATCGATTTTAAAGAGTTACTAAAGAACTTCGGAAGACAAATTAAATTAAATGAAATTTCAAGGAAGTCTTAGCAATTTCAAACATTTCAAGGGACTATAAGCTATTTTAGGAAATTTTAAAGATTTTATTGAGTCTCCAAAGATTTGAAAGATTTCAAAAAATTTCTATGGACTCAAATAGTTTTTTTTTTAGAAAATTTTAATTAAAAAGTGTAACTTAGTTCAAATATATTTAACGGAGTTCAAATGATTTCTACTTATTTTTAGTGAATTTTTAAGAATTTCAACTTTGTAGAAAACTTTAACTTATAAAATAAATTTTATTTTGAAGGATTTCTATAGATTTCTACAATTGTAAGGAATATGAAAGAATTAAAAAACTTGTAAAGTATGTGAAAGAGTGAAGCTATTTTTAAATATTCCGAAAAATTTGAAGAGATTAAAAAAATATCAAGGGATGTCAAAGAATTTTTTAGGACTTCCAAAGGTTTCAAGGAATTTAAAAGAATTTCACAGAAAGGATTTTTTGAAGAACAATAAAGAATAGATTTAAATTATTTTATTTTTAAGGCTTTTAAATGATTTATACAGGTTAACAATTTTTTTTTAACATTTCAAAGGAAGTCAGAAGGGGTTAAAATATTTCAAGGAATTTCTGCGTATTTTAACAGATTAAAAATATTTTAATGGATTTAAAAATATTTCCAAAGGGTTCAAAGGATTTCAATAAAATTTCAAGCTATTTTCAATTTGCTGTGCAAAAGTTTCTTTTCGCAGAATCGCTATTTTTGTGCACTTCCATATGACATTATGTGTGTTCTAAAATAAACCGTTTCTTTGTAGTTTGCTTACTTTTTTCAATAATTCCTTCCCTGTTTTTGGATTGCTTATTCCAATGCTTATTACACTATAATAATTTTTGTTTAGTATCTTTTGACAATTTTAGATTTTATTTTAGTATTTTTCGCCAGAACTAACAGAATTTTGAACAGTTATTAATTCAAGTTTTATAAATTGAACTATTTTACAAATTAAAGAAAATTACATTCTCAACTATTGGAAATTCGATTTTCTTTAATTTTCAACACTTAAATTTTCAGCTGTTGAAAATGCAACTATTGATAATCGAAAAAAATCCAAAGTTAAATTTTCAGCAGTTGAAAATTGAAGAATACTGACAATTGAATTTTCTCTAATCATTTAAACATTATAGGAAATTCATTATAGGTCTGATACTGATTTTCTTGTCATATTTTTTCGTGAGGGATGTTTGCAATTTTGCATGAAAGTCACTTTAATTCCTTTCGCCGATCTGAGTTTTTCCTATTACTTTATTCATTTTTCAGAGTGTTTTTTTATTTAATATTATATATTACAATAGACTTTCACAAACCGCCCGGTCGTCACTAAGCGCCCGCTTAGCTTAGTCACGCCCCTTAGACTTGGCGGAAAATATCCCGGAGACGCATTGGCTGATTCTTTGAATATCGTCTCGCGCACGCGCATTTAATCCACGCTCAAGGCGCTGTGTAAAAAAGGCGCTTTGTGAGAAACTACTTTTTTATTAATAGTAAGATAATTAATAACAATAAATGACATGTTGTTAAAAAAATAGAACGGTTTTTATATATATATTATTTTTTCACCGGTCAATAACTCAGGGTCTGTCCACTTATTTTTGTCAATCTCAAACCTGGTTTTTTTCTTAGTTTTCCTCATTTTAATGACCTGCATATCTACAAAATGAGTCTAAGTTCTCAAAACGAGCACACTTTATTGGAAGGAAAATTTATCCTAGTCGTTAAAATGTAAAAGAATCGAGTGGATGGACAATTTTATCGCGCTCTCCTTATTCTGCTCACAATGAGAACTGCTGAAAATTCGTGGTGGTTGGTTTAGTGGTAGTGAAAGGGGGTAGGTACCCTATGCAGTGAAACCCGGCTATTCAGAGTATGTTAAGACCATTCTCGCGCGATTTTCGCCAACAGAAAGCCACGTCTGCACCACAAAAGTGCACACGAAGAAACAAATTCCGGTTACAGTCGATAGCAAAACTTTGGTCATAACGGTCTTGTTATTGAATGCTTTTGAGGGTCAAAAAGCAAACATTTTGCATAATATAATAGACCATTTATTTTTGTAATAAACAATCAATGTCTATCTGAAGTTATATATGACAGAAATTAAATTAAATAATCCTATCTAAAAAATAGGTGGAACGAAATTATCGAAAATCACGCACTCATTGTTGTTGAATACCTGATTGGCTGAATACTGCGTAAATATGACTATTTTCAGTTGGTTTTGTTCTTGTTGATTCTCTGAATTTTTTAAATCGCAATATCCAAATGAGGTATTCAATTTTATAAATTTATTTGTAAAATAGAAAATTCGAAATGTATATGGTTCGTTAATAATACAGGCAACAATTATGTTCCTAACTTTTTGAAAAAATTATTTGAAAATAAAAAAAGATACATACATTACACATTAACCATATTAAATGAAGTTATATGTATTTGTCTATTAATAAAGATTAATTATCTTCTGCATCATTAATTAAGTAAATCTAAATTTCCAAATAAGGTATTTTAGTTGATGGTAAAATATATTTCTGAATACTTCCAAAGATTATTGATAAAAAAGAAAAATTTTATTGTAAATGTTTTTAAATATTGAGAAATAATTAAAATACCGGTACCGACAACATAATTTCTAAGAAAATTTCTAACTAATTAGGTTTTATTTTAAAAGATTAATTTTAAGCTTTAAAGATTTTAAAATATGTTGAAAAAGAATCTGGAAAATCTAAGGACAATTTTCTATATTTTTGCAGGATTTCAAAATCTTTTAGGAAATATATAAAAACATATTTCGAAGTTTTGAAAACTTTTCAAAAGAATAAAAAATAACTTATAATTTTAAAGGATTTCAACAATTGATAAGCAAAATATACATTTTTGAAAATTTAAAAGTTTTCTAAGGATTTTGAAAGTTTTCAAGATAATAAAACTTTTTCAATAGATTTTTCAAGGTTAGAAAATTGTAGAGAAAACTCGAATATGTTTAAAAGATATTCAGAAGTTTTGAAAACATATTAAAATAATATCAAACCGAACAGGATTTCAACAAATTTAAAACAAAATGTAGATTTTTAGATATTTCAATCAAAGTATTAGGAAGCATTTTAAGAATGATGAAAGGCTTCATGGGAATAAACAATTTTAAAAATATTCAAGAAACCGAAAATAAAATGTAGACTTTTGAAGGTTTCGAAATAAAATTGGCAAGATTTTTAAAGATTTTCAAAGATTTCAAGATAATATACATTTTTTCTCAAGGTTCATGCGAATATTTAAAAACAAAATAATTTTAAGAAAATATCAAAAAGATTTTCAAACATCACAAAAGATTTCCAAAATTGTCAAAAGCAAATGCAGAAGATTTTATGACAATTTTAGAAATAATTCGAGTCTGTTTAAAAAATATATCGGAATTTTAGAAGTTTTGAAAAGAATACAAATATTGCTAAACTTTGAAAGATTTCTGAACATATATTTTTATTTTTTTCCAAGTGCAAGATAGCACTAAATATCTTTTAAAATAACGCAAATTATTCATAAATTTTATGAAATCCTGTAAAATAAGAAAAAAATTGTTTAAGAATTTTCAAGATAATTTTTCGACATATCTGAAATCTTGAAAAATCTGTTTGAATCTTCTCGAGAAACCTATGAAAATTATATTTATATAACATTATAGTAAGTAAATAAAGAAACTTAAAAAATAAACAGTCATCCAAAATTTTTATTTTGTAGTAAGAATTATTTTTCTATTCAAATTATAATTTCCCTACAACATTTTTTTGTTGACTGAACAATCTTTTTTGTTTAAAAATTCGTTTTTCCTTATTTAAAAATTCATCTCTTTTAGTATAAATTTGATTTTTTTAAGATTGTCACTGTGAGGTTTAAAATTATAAATTTTGGTTGTTGAGAATTTAACTATTTTGTTGAAAAATCGCCTTCTAGAATAAATTAAATTCTTTCTGATTTGAAATTGAAATCTTCCTGAGTTTTACTTCAACTATTACGTGTTTCTTTAAGATTTTTGCTTTTTTTATATTAAAAGTACTTTGGTAACCCCTTTGTTAAAAATGTACTTGCTTGAGGCCCGGGCAGCATGCAGATTTTTTATTAACAATCTAAAGACAAAATCATAAAGCTTCAGGAGAAGACAGAAGGTCACATTAGCGCTTTAAACCAAAAATGTGTATTTTAAAAGAAAAATCATTATAGACGTTATCAAAAATTATTATTCTCAAACAAAAAACATTTTAATTTGAACAAGATCTAGAATCTTTTACTAATTTTGGATTATATTAGTGTTTACCGTCCGAAATTGGTATTTTTAATTTGAAACAATTAGATTTAAAAAACAATGCACAACTTTTTAACAAGATTTACAATTTCGGAACAACTTAATGTTACTGTACCGTTTTTCACAGAAAATCGGTTATATTTAACAAAAATGGTTGTATTTCAGAAAATATTTACAATTTTGAACAATTGCGTCCTCATAGAAGGAGCTTGGTAATGACCTTATATTTAAAATATACTTTTTTGACATATTTTGATATAATTCGACTCCAGGAGCTCGAAAATAAATTTTTTGTTAAATGTCCGTGTGTATTTATGTGTGTAACTTTTTTATGTTCACCATATCTCGAAAAGGAAAAGAGCTGCGATCATGAAATTTGGATAAAGTGGAGCTCCGGTTGATATCCAGGTTTGACAGGATTTTGAGCTAGATCGACCATTTAGAAGTAGTTTTTTCTTACCAGTACCTACTTATGAATTTAAAAAAATTATTTATTCTGTTTATATGAGAAAAAATGGTTTGATATTCAAAATACGATGTGTATAATGTGTGTGTGTGTATGGATGTGTGTGGGCGGATGTGTGAATGTCACACTTTTTTGTGATAGTCTGAAATATTATTTTAAAATATTTAAGATGTTTCTGGAATTATTTGATAGCTTTGCTGTCAAAGAATAATAAATAATTCAATAATTTATATTTTCTCAGAGATCATAGAAGAAAAATTGGAAAAATAAAATACTGGATACTTTTTAGCATGATAAAATTACATTTTTATAAAATGTTGTCAATTTTGCAATGGATTCTTTAATTAATACAATTTTTGTTAAAAATATTACATTTTTAGAATATTAGAATATTTTAAAAATCTGTTTTTATTGTAAAACTGTTTTCATTAACATAATTCAAAGTCGATACAAGAATATAGAAGATTCCTTGGTTCAAGACGAATCAATTGTCTTGCAATGTTAATACATTTTATTAAAGAGTAGGGAAGTTATGGTAATTTATATATTATTTAAATCGATTTTTATAGAAAAAAAATTTTTATTCTTACAATTTAAAGTTGATGCGAGAACGGAAAAGATTCCTTGATTCGAGGAAAATCGATTGACCTATAATATTAATACACTTGATTGAAGATTAAGAAATTTATGTTCATGTATAATATTTGAAAGATCTCTTTCAAACAGAAAAACTTTTTTCACCTACATAATTCAAAGTTAACGCATGAATAGTAATATCTTTTGGATCATAAATTTTCGAAAAGAATAATTCTGAAAATTTTTGTAAAGAAATCATAAAGTTGGGAAAGTGATAGGGTGCGACAGAACTTTTGCCTCCCCTTTTCCAGCTCGAAAAATTATCATTTCTCAAAGTGAACGATTTCGGATTCGATTAGTGTTTTTCTTTTGAATTTGACATTTTTGTTAAAGCACAAACAAAAATCTTTATAATTTGAATAAGATTTAAAATCTTTAAACAAGTTTTGCTTCTATTTTAGTGTTTTTTATTACAGAAAAAAAATGAATTTTCAACAGTTGTAAATTCAAGTGTCAGTAATTCAATTTTCAACACTTGAATTTCCAATTGTTGAATATTGAAGAAAATCGATAATTATGTTTTCAACAGTTAAATATTGCAGAAGACTGTAAATGTAATGTTTAGCTCTCGTAATTGCAACTTTTGACAATGCAACTATTCAGTTTTTAGCCATGAGAAATGCCATGTTTCAATCCATGAGAAAAAAATTAAAGAAATTCAATTTTCAAAAAAAAGTGTGTCACCATTAGCAACGCATGTTTTGGAAAATTAATATTCATCCAATACTCTCAGTTGAGAATTTATGAGATTAAAAAAAAGTCCCACTTTGATCATTTCCTTGATAGAGAAAAGACATTAAGTTCAAAAGAAAATTAAAAATTCTAAACAATGGTTTGTTACGGTATGTTAGTGATTTTTAATTAAAATTGCTATTGTTAATCAAACATCATTAGATTTCAAAGAAACGAAAATCATTTGACTTCAAAAATTAAACTTCAAATTTTAAACAAATTTTCAACGATCATCAAAAATATTGTCCTTGTTTTTTCTTTTCTATGATTGTCGAATGATACTAGATATGATGAAATCCAAAAATTTGGTATGAGTGTTATATTTTAATTTAAAAGTTGCATGAGACAACAAATAATAATCGTTTGCGTAGCGCGCGTTTTTTCTCTGGAATTTTTATATATCTCCATGAAAGATTTAGATAATTCGAGTAATGCGAAATTGCTCGAGTTTCAGAAAATTTCCGATAACGGAGACGAAATTTCTAGAATATATTCAAGAATATCAAGTCTGTAGAAATTTATCTTCTATCATTCTAAAGATAATCTGAGGATTTATACATTTTCCACATATTCTGGTAATCGCTTTTAAGAGGATTGTAATCGAATCCTTTTCTCGATTGAATTTTTAAATTAATATTAGAAAATTGAAATCAGACTATTGAGAAGAAGATATTTACTAAAGTTTTAAAACATTGCGTCATATTTTCAAAATGCTAATTTTCGCCTGGGGTAATTAAAAAATAAAATTATGCAAATCGGCAAAATATCTATATAACCAGAAAATTAGATTTTCTTAACCTTTTATTGTGTTTAGAAAGCAGCCTTCATAGGCAGGCTTTTCAAACAATAACTCTCATTCAGAAGAAATACTGCGGTTGACTTTTTCAAGCAATTGTGGATGAATAGAGCTGGGAATGCCGGATAAAAAGTTCCTGAACCTATACACAACGGAAAATTGAAAAGGAGAAAAAAACGGAGAATTGGAAAAGCGTTTCTGTACACTCGAAGTGATTCGACTCTACGGTTTCAGCGTGGTCGCCTACTCTTTAAACCTTTTGTTCCAGCGTTTTGCTTTTGGTACGCAATGCTCAACCTCGCGAGACACCCAAAAAATATAGATTACTATCCTGGAGAGGATCAGAGGGTGGCGGTAGGGCCGGAAAACCCTAAAAATAAGAGAATCTTATTGGTCAGGAGCTGTTTAAAAACTACGTCACGGTATTTTGAACACTTTTTCCACCCCTTTTTTTCTTCGTCAGATATCATCGCACAAATCTGATTTGATAAAAGTCTAAACTTTGATTTTTCAGGAAAATAGTGGAATAATAGGAGAATAAATTGTAATTATTAAAATTAATTGGTAATGAATAAATAACGGACTGACGTAAGGTAGAGAGGGAATAAGTATTGGCACTTCAAAGACAATCAAATAAAAACACAAATTCACAATTTCACTGCTACGTGTACCGAAACTTCGTTACGAATAGCTGGATTTTTCGGTAAAAATCCCAGGGGGGAAAGGCTACAAGAAAATATTTACATATTTTCAGAAACTTACGAATCTCGGAACTCCCCATCTGTTGCAAAATACTACAATGTAATTTGTTATTTATTTTTTGTAATTTTGTTTTATAAGTATATATACAATATATATATATATATATAATTATAATTATTATTATAATATAATAATGCCAAATGCCAATACAAATGTTCTTTGAAACAATGTAAAGAAAAAGCCCGGCACCGCCGAGCCGACTGAGCGAGCCACCAAAACAGCACCACTAACGCTTCACAGGAGCGGTGGAGAGGGTTCCAGCGACAGACCCGAATAAAAGTGACCGCATGGAACAATAGCGTCAGCGACAAACTCCCAAAATCTGAAACCTCATTAGGAATAGTAAACTTTTCTCTATTATAAAAATAATTTTAGATTTTAACTAAATCAAGTTGAATGGGCTCAAAAAAATATTAACTTCAATTTATGGGTACGATAATGAATTAAATATGAAACGCTCAAGATTTCAAGTCGAAATATACTGCTTCTATAATAAAGTAGTTGCATTTTCAAAACAAAAAAGATTAATTTTCTACCAAAAGAGATGAATTTTAAACGAAGGAATTAAGAATTTCAAGTTAAAAAGTCAAGCTTAAAAGTTTTGAATTGGAAAAGATGAAAATTAATTTTAAATAAAAAAGAGTCGAATTCAACCAAAAGAGACGACTTTTCAACGAAATAGTTGAACCTTAAAAAAAACAGATTATTTTTTAACCAAGCAATTGCATTTTTAACAAAAAAAATATCAAATTTCTACCAAACGAGATAAACTTTTAAACCAAGAAGACGAATTTTCGACAGAAGGGTCGAATTTTCAACCAAGAAAGATTTTTCAGTCAAGAAAACAACAAATTCAACCAATTTGTTGAATTCTCAAACCAAAAACACAAATTCTCTAAAAACCTGATGAGTTTTTACAAAAATGTTAATTTTCACTTAAATAATTGAATTCTAAACTGAAACTGATCAATTTTTCATAAAAAATAAAATATTTAAATTTGCAGTTGAATAAGTTTATTTTCAATCAAGAAAAAAAAGAATTTACAACAATATACATAAATTGCCAACCAAGTTGTTGAATTTTAAATAAAAACAATAAATTTTGAACCAAAAATAGAATAGTTGAATTTTCAGTTAACAAAATAATGTCCAGCAAAAAAAAAAGAATTTTCAACAAATTAGTTGGACCTTCAACTAATAAAATAATTTTTAACAAAGGATTTCAATTTTAAAACCAAGTATTTGAATTTTCAACCAATAAAGATGAATTCTCAATAACAAATTTAAAAGATGAATTTTCTACAAAAAATGCTCAATTTTCTTCAACCAAATGGTACAATTCTGAACCAAAACCAATAAATTATATTAATTAAATTCGCATTCAATCGCAACATGAGAAAAAGGGGAGAAAATGAAAGTTTTTTGAAAACACAGGAAAAGAGAGGAGTTCTTTAATGAAAGGAAAAAGTGGGGAATAGGGGATAGATTCACATTTATCAGGGAATTTCAAT
>CAKNWT010044513.1:0-15038 GCA_932066315.1 Andricus coriarius | reverse complement strand
TTAGAGTATATGGAGAATTTAATGGAGGACCTACGAGGTTGTAACGAGGATTTCACCAAGTCCTCTTTTGGTCCTCAAAACATGCAAAAGTGGAAATTTGCGCACATTTTGAGGACTCAAGTAGGACTTGGAATATATTGAAATAAATCCTCTTTTGATTCTCCTAGGTTCTCGAAAATAGAGAATTTGGAGGATAAAAGGAGGACCTATATTTCGACTCGGGATATCAAATAATAATAATTGGATTCATCTCTAATTTAAAATTTAAATTATAAGCAATTTTGGATTGGTGTAAATTATAACTATGCAATCAAATAGGTTTTCAAAATTGAATTTTTAACACAGGATTATTTATAATAATTATGTTTTTTATTTTCAGCGCAGTCTAAGATAAATGTTTCATATGTAAGTTAAAGAAAAACTGCTGCCATCTTTTAATATATTTTAAACTATTGATTCTTTCCGAGATGCTTTTGAGTTCTTTTGAAATAAAAAAAAATTATTTCTAATTATGATTATGATTAATGTGACATGATTATGATTAATGTGACATAATTCACATTAACTGTAAAAGCTACCATGCCCACAAGTGTTTTTTCCACTTGAAAAAAATCAAGTTAAAAAATATTTGAACCTAATATTGATGTATTTATTGTAAAAATAAACTAAGTTTAAGGTCCTCTACAATATGCAACAATTATTTTCCGTAAAGGGATCCAATTTAAAAATTAAAAATAAAATTTTACGTATAACTTTGTTGGCAAATAATTAACGAAAATTGTGTTTTAACAACAACTAGAACATAAAAAATTTTCAGCACTTTCATAGCCTTGTTTAAAACATTGTCGTTAGTTTTTTAAAATTAAAGCTTACCTCGTAAGCTCCATTTTTGGTAAGATTTTTCATAGTGGTAGCCCTTTTTCTACTTTTTATGCTCAAATATGAAAAAATTTAGGATTTACACAGTATATGTAAATCAAGTCCTCATTTTATATGGGCTCTTCTGAAAATTGATATTTCGGTAGAAAAAGGCTCGAGGCCAACCCAAGATTTTTTAAAGATATAAAATAAAGACCTGATTTGCATACACTGTAAATGCTGGATTTATCATTTTTCTCCATACGAGTTATCATCCGCAAAAGTAAACAAAACCTCCAAAAAGTCGAAATTTCGAATTACAAAAAAAGATTACTTTTAAAAAAATAGTTAAATAATTTTCAGCGAAATAATTAAATTTTCAACAAAATAATTGAATTTTTTAGAAGACAGTTGAATTTTCAAAAAAAAAGATGAATTTTCAAAAAAAAAAAAAGATAAATTTTCAATCCAACAGTTGAATATTCGACCAAAAAAGATTACTTTATAACAAAATACTTGAATTTTCATCAGAATAATTAAACTTTCAAAAAAATAGTTGAATCTTTAACCAAATACTTGAATTTTCTACCAACAAAGATGAACTTTCAATCAAATAGTCAAATTTTTAAACATAACAGATTAAACTTCTACCAAATAGTTGAATTTGCATAAGAAAAAAATTAATTCAAACAAATAGTTAAATTTACAAGCAGAATAGACGAATATTTTTAGAAGACAATTGAATTTTCAACAAAAAGATTAATTCTCAACGAAATATCTGAATAGTTGATATTAAAACGAAAAAATCAAATTTTTAACTAGAGTTGAATTTTGGACAAAATAATCGAATTTTTAATAAAATAGTTGAATTTTCTACCTACAAAGATAAATTCTCGACAAAAAAATATAATAGTTGATATTACAAACATAAAAATTATATTACTACCAAAAGAGATGAATTTTAAACCCAAATAGATGAATAATCAACTAAGAAGATAAATTTTTGTATCAAAAAAATACGAATTTTCAACAAAATACATGAATTTTCTAATAAAGTGATGAATTTTCGCACCAAAAAGACGAATTTTCTAGAAACAAAGATTATTCAGTCAAAAAAGAAAAAAAAGTTCATCTAAATTGTTGAACTTTTGTAAAACAGCAGAATTTTCAACCAGAAAATATTTATTTTCAACAACAAATTTTTGTTTCAACCAAGCAGTTGCATTTTTAACTAAAAAAGAGGAAATTTCAAACAAAGAAGATAAGTTTTCTACAACGAAACTTCAAAAAAATAAATAAATTAACAAAACAGTTTAAGTTTGGCCCAAATAGTTCCATTTTTAATTTAAAAAGATCAATTTTCAACAATATATTTGAATTGCCAATCAATTTATACGTTTAAAAAATAAATCTTCAACCAAAGAGATTTTTAACAAACAGTTAATTTTCTACCACAATATAGTTGAATTTTCAACCCAAAAAGACAAGTTTTCAATTAAACAGTTGAATTTTGAACCAAAAAGGATGACTTTTTAACACAATTGTTGAATTTATAACCAAATAAGACAATTATTAACTAAAAATATAATCGTCAAGGGGAAGCAGCAACAAGAAAGAAAGAAATAGACATTGAAATACAAGGCAAATTAGGATGGCCGCAAAACTTCACTTTCAAAATTTCCTGATTTTTCCCTGACCAATTTTTTATTTTCCTTAACCATTAATATTCAAAGACCAGAATGTTAATCTTGTAACATTTTTAACATAGAATCTTTTCTAAAAGGAATACAACAATTTCAAACTAAAATTAATTAACTTTTGTAATATTTTTTCCCCAAAATCCCTGACTTTTCCCTAACCAATAAAATTCCCTGACTTTTCACGGATTTTCTTGTGCATAAATAACTTATATTTTCTTTTTTTTTACATAAAATCTAAAATGAGATAGAGAAATGTGATTACAGCAACCGTTTCCTTCTAAGAAAGTGACTTAAAGTGACTTAACTGACTGTGAGGCAGTCCTGCGGAAATTAAGGATAGCGCCGTTTGCGATGTCTACATTTTTTATTTTTATTTAAAGTTCATCACTGAACAAAGAGGAATATAGGACAAAAATGCCTAAAATGGGAGCTAGTTTGTAGGACCTAACCTTAATTGGGACAGCTGCATTTAAATTTTAATTCTGAACAGTTTGGAAATCCTCTCCGGAGGGATCTGATAATAACGGAGAGGATTATGTTGACGCAGAAGCTATCCTAGAATCGAGGGCTGATAAATATCAAACAACGGACGCTTACCACGCAATAATGCAAGATCTAGGGTCGTTGCTTTGCTGGTCATTAATTATCATAGTATAGGACATGGGGCTGCAAAGTGCAAACCATCGATAGTTCACGGGGATCGCTTTGATATATCGGCAATTAAATTGATGCAGTCAAATAATTGCACCCGGGGGGACAAACAGTTGGATCAATTGTAGCACATACTGACTTACCGTTCGGCGTCGAATTCAACAATAACGGAGACCTGCATTCAGGCCAATCTCTCCAGACAGGGCTAGCCGTAGACCTGCCTAAGCCTCACTCATCGGCCCTGACTTGTCCATGTGAATCCGTATCCATCATCACCTCAAGTCAACAACGAGAAGGCTGCATCTGCACACAGACAAACATTCCAACATAACACCTCTTTTCTCGCATTTCCGACTTTTGCCTCCGGTTTTATTATCCGTGTTGTGGTTTTCTTCGATTGGAGAAAGTTAGTCAGCCTTGATTTTTTTGTGGTGTGGATAAGCAAGAGGAGATTAACTAGCCGTGTGCCTATCTTTATTTCTGTATTTTTGATTTCGAGATTTTGAATGTTACTTTTTTGTATATATATATATTTTTGTATATTTCTTCAAGTTTGCCGGGACTC
This sequence comes from Andricus coriarius, assembly GCA_932066315.1. Lineage (NCBI taxonomy): Eukaryota > Metazoa > Arthropoda > Insecta > Hymenoptera > Cynipidae > Andricus > Andricus coriarius. Next base: position 11,264 of record CAKNWT010044513.1, on the reverse strand, counting down.
GATGCGGTGGCAGTGGTCGATTGAATGTTTGTCTGTGAGTGCACTTGTAGCCCTTGAAATGGCGCTTTTTTGTGGTGATGATTTACTGGTTTTGACCAGAAATATTGGTTTCTCTGGGTCGTGCGCTATTTTTTCGTTTCATGGTTGGTCGATGGTTGGTGGGTGGAGGGTCCGGCAGGTCTACGGCGTATGTGTGACGTATGTGAACAGAATATCTTGTGGAACATGTGCGTTCGATTGTTTCGATTTATCTCGTTAGTAATAATGTCTTTCTATGCATATTCCGAGTTTCCCCTTCGGCGTTTGAGTTTGCGAGATGGGTGATACCTTGAAATTGGTAAAATTAAGTCGAGAGAGAAGAGCAGGTGGAGAGAGAAGAGGAGAATCGAGATATTGCCAGGGTGCGGATTGCTAATTTCAATGCAATTCGTTCGAGAAAATCACTGTTCTTGTGACTTTCTGCTGGAACTGACATAATCCCTACAGAGTGGATGGAAAGAGCGATGATTGATCTGTTTTATCGAGAGGTTATAAATGGAACCCCATTAGAAGGATACCTCTTCTTCGTTCAGTGGCTCTTCTAGAGTGCTGACACAGCACCTGGGGACCTTAGTTCAAGTTTATCAGTAAAATTACTCGTTAGAGGAAATTAACGAAAAATAATTTTCTAAGGAAGATTCATCTACAGACATCAAGAGTTCACTTTGAAGAACACAAACTCAATCTATTCTGATCAATATCTCATTTCAATCATCCAAGATTACAAACAAGAATCACTAATCACTAGGGAATTATTCATTTTTAATCAAACTCACGTTTCAAGTATTCAAAAGAGAATGAAACGAAAAGAAAAAACTAAGCCAGCATACGTACGAAATATCAGGATCTTCAAGTGACCGTTCGACTTTAATGAAACTTTGTGAAATTATAGTATTATATAAAAGACATTTTGGGCCCAAGGGTTTTTGAAAATTTTCAAAATTAGGGGAGTTCCACCATGAGGAATTTTTGCATAATATTTTTTTTTAAATTATCGATATTTTGACAAAAAAAAAGTCCGACAGGTCAATTCTTAATAACTTTGATGTGTTTTTTTTAAATGGCCGTAAGCCTTTCAGGTTCATTGATAGCATTTCTTTTGAAACTTTCAAACTAATTAAAACCGGCCATAAATCCATGCAGTAACTAACTATAATGTTATAAACAATTTAATGAAGGAAAACAATTTTTTCGTAATTCGCAATGATAAACTATTTTAAATCCATAGTTTTTATATGAAATATATAATGTGCGATTACAATTACTTAAGAACAGCTGCTGTTTCGCAACTATTTAAACAATTTTTGTAAACAAATACAAATTTCGAATATTTTTTCATTATTAGGCTTAATTTTGTTTGTGAAATCAACTAAAAATGTCTTACCAAAGAATACTTGCTACCATATTCTTCATATTGCAAAAAATTGTTAATTGTTTCAACAACTTGTATAAACAAAAGCAAATTATCGCTATGTTTTTCATGAATGGAACTAATTTTTTTGCGAAATAAACAAATATCTTGCCAGGGAGTCCTTGCTGTCATATTTTTTAAATTTCCAAAAAAAAATTAATTATATAAACAATTTTTATAGACAAATGCACATTTTGACATTGTTTATGAAAAGGGTTTCCAGATGATTCCGCAAAAAAATCCGGCCGACTCATAACAAAATTGTTAAAATGCACATTTGTTTATAAAGAATATTTAAATAATTAACAGTTTTTTGCAATTTGAAAAAAGTCACAGCAAGAAATCTTTGGCAAGACATTTATAGTAGATTGCGCTAAAAATTAAGCTTATTCATGAAAGAATGGTCGAAATGTGTATTTTGTTTCCAAAAATTGTTAAAATAATTTCTAAATTGCAGCTATTCTTATCTAATTGTAATCGAACATTAACATACGTCATATTTCATACAAAAGCATTGGATTTGAAACAGCCAATCATTGCAAATCACGAAAAAATAAATTTCGTTCATTAATTTGTTTATAACATTATAAAAAACTTTTTTTTACTCTAACCCACGGAAAATTATTGTTAATTATTAAATTGATTTATGACTAGTAGGGGTGTGCAAAAAACTCGAAGTTCGAACTAGTCGAGTCGAGCTTGTTAGCTTTCGAGTCGAGTCGAGCTAAGCTCGATCAGGTTCAAGTCGAGCCGAGTCGAGTCGAGATCGAGCTTTCCAGAAAGCTCGAAACTTTTCGAGCACTCGAACATCTTCGAGAACTCGAATACTTTCGAACTACTCGAAAGTTTCGAGCTGCTCGAAAGTTCCAGGTTCTCGAAACTTTTGAAATTAACAAGAATTTTTTTAAACCCGATACTACGAGGTTTTTCGAATTGCTAACAGCGATTTTGAAATAAGAACTCAAGATTTTTAATCCAAAATGATGACCAAATTCTGTAAAAATTCAATAAACTGACGACATCCCTAAATATAATAAATTTCTTCAAAATTTCAGCTAAATTTATAATGAGAAGCCCGAAAAAAACTCTAGTATACAGAGTCTCATGGAAGTCCGTCTTACTTTTGATTCTAAAATCACTGTTAGCAATTCGAAAAACCCCCTAGTACCGGGTTTGAAGAAATTCTTGTTAATTTCAGAACTCGAAACTTTCGAGAACCCGAAACATTCGGGCAGCTCGAAACTGTTCGAGAACTCGAAACTTTCGAGTTCTCGAAGCCGTTCGAGTTCTCGAAACTTTCGAGTAGCTCGAAAATTTCTAGAACTCGAAATTTCGAGCATACTCGAGCTCCACTCGAGTCGACTCGAAAAAAGTCTGCTCGACTTGACTCGAAGTTTCGAGCTTTTTGCACACCCTTAATGACTAGTTTTGAAGACTCAAAAAAAAGAGTATCACTGAAAAGCTGGACCAAAAAAAGTTTAAGCTTTGTTATTAAATGAAAAATTTAGCTTTAGTTGCAGTGAAATATCCGCAGTTACTCGTTATACCTGGATGACTTACGGCTAAATGACGATATCTCGTGATCCAGAAGAAACCGCAACTTTTCTTAAAACGAAAGGTGTAGTTATAAGAGAATTGTATATTCTAACTAAAAAAAAAATAAAAAAGTGCGATATTGATGAAAAATTGAACTAAAAAATTATATGAACATTTTTTTTTGGTCAGAATTTTGATAAAGAATCTGTAATATGCTATTAAAGCGTATAATTTGGCTACATCATCTCCAAGTTTCACTAAGATTTGTTCCAAAGATTCTGAAATACAGTCCAAGCTCCGAGCAAGGCCGTTTTCGGGGCTGTAGGGGAGTATAATTCCAAGAAGCCATAAACCCCCACTCTAAGCGCGGTCACGCTCGACTAAAGCCTTTAAATATTTTGACGAAATATAATATAAACAATGATTAGTTAGCTCTATAGTACATAAATTTGATTTTATATCAAAGCAAATTTTTTTTAAGTGGACTAAAAACAGTTTTCCTGATATTTAATTTCTTATATGTATAATAAAATGAACAATTTGTTTGACTGACGAATTCAAGGTTTGGCCCGAGAAAAACCTTTAGATTCGGCCGTTTCGTTCGCGGCCCTCCTCGGAGCGTCAGTTATGAAATGGATCGATCGCGACCGACGATAAAGTGGTGGGGGTAGCGCTCGAGCGAGAAATCGGAGAAGCGGCCCTGCTCGGGGCGGCCCTGCTCGGAGCTTGGAATGTATCGATAATTCAAAAAATGTGATGCCAACATTGAACATGGTGTGATTCCCGTAATTTTAAAATTTTTCAAAAATCCTTTGAGCACGCAATGTGTCTTATATAACGCTATAATTTCGAGCAGATTTATTCAAGTGACTGAGCACCCAGAAGAAAGATTTATTTGAACCAAAGATACTTTTCATGAATTGAAGATTATCTTTTCATTTGTATTTGGTACAAAGAATTTTTCTTTAATTTCAATAAATTGGATGCAAAATAAGTTTCATTGATTCAAAGAAAATCTTTTTGGACCTCATTGAATTCAGTTTGAATTAAAAATGGATTTATTTGCAATAAAATCCGAACCCATTTTGAATGAACATTTCATTTTAGTAAAATTGAATGTAATGTAATTTAATTCAATTTCGATTTCGAATTGACTTGAATTCAATTAGGTTCACGTCAATTCCGCAGTATTCCATTGAATTTTGTTTGAATTAAAATGATTCATTCGGGATTTCCCTTGAATTAAAATTCACTGAATTCAGTTATATATCCAAATCGTATGTGGGCGACCACAGGCACTAAGCATGAAAAAATAAAAGAAAGAAATTTACTAGAAGAAAGCAAAAAATTAATACAAAAAAAACTAGAATCTTGCAAGGATGAAATAGAATTTCATTATTGATCTGTTCGCAAAATTCTTATGAATATTGTAAATCATCTAAACTATGCCCCTGAGTTGAGATTGTTATGTTCTGAACCAATGCAAATTGAACGAAATTTTTGAGGAGCGAAACTGAAGAAAAAAAGGTTCCCTTCTAAAAGAAAAGTGAAAATTCGAATCGATGAAAGAAAAAAATTCAACTTATCTACAAACCACTGATTTGTCTGCTTGAGAACCAACGCTTGACCTTACAACGAAAAACAGACTGACAAGAATATCGAGAATTTCTTCCTTTTAAAAAACTGTCAAGAAAAGTTTCTCAAACTTGTTCGATCTTTCTACAAAGTATATATGCTTCCTTCTAAAATGAGACGAGCAGTATGGACGAAACTCTGGAAAGTCTTCGAAAAATAAACGTCTCTCTTGGTTTATTTCTTGAGCTCTTTTTATGATACTTTTCTAAACGAAAATGAAATATAGGAGTCAGGTATAACATGGGAAATGAAGTCCTTATCTCGCCCATAATATGAATGACAAAATTTAATTCAAAATGTTACGAGGATAGAGATAGCCAGATTGTTGGATGGACTGCCAAACAATCTGTGTCTTACTCACCTAAATCTGCAAGTTTGAAAAACAGTTTCACTGGCTTTCAGACGCTCGACCAATCAGACTGTTGGAAATAATTTGCTGAAATAGCAAATAGTTCTAATTGAACTCACACAGAAAAGAAAAAAGTTGCTAGTAGGGATCCATTTTTTATATTTTTTATAAAAAATAAAAAAATTACCTTTCTTTGGTTTAAAAATGTACTGCATTTATCTTTATTATCATAGATATATACTGACCTTTTTATTAGTATTACGCTTAATTGCAAACTTGAATTGCCTTCAAAGTTTTGCAAAATTTAATCACAAATTAAATTAAAACGACTGGAAACTTATAATTTTCCAAAGAAATAAAATGTTTAGATTGTTTACTGCAATTTCGAAGATAAGATTTTTAAAAGGAGTCCCAATTTTCTAACTAACCATTGTATTGAAAAACATTCTTTCTCATGTAAAACGATAAATATTTGTTCAAACTTCTATCATTGCTTTCCATATTTTTCAGATGGTTTATAAAAGCCCAATATATTGTGTACATATTTTAATTTGTTTGTTTGTTATTTGCATTTAATTGTAATGAAGAACAGCCAATTTTATTTCTTAAAAGATTTCTTATAATTCTATTCATTAGATTTTTTTAAATCATCTAATCGACGAATTTTCAAACAAATAGTTGACGTTTTAACTAAAAAATATCAATTTTCAACCAAAAATGGAATAGTTCAGGTTTAATTTAAAAAACCTAATTTTTAACAAAATAGTTAAATTTCCGAACAAATAGATGAATCACCAACAAAAAAATTCATTTTAATAAGGTAGTTAATTTTTCAACCAAGTAGTTGAATTTTCGATCAAAAAATATAAATTCTCAACAAAAAAATGTAATAGTCTATATATATTAACCAAAAAAGATTTTTATATTCAATAAAAAACACTTGCATTTTTAATAAAAAAGATGAAATTTCTACGAAGATGATTCATTTTCTACCAAAAACGAATTCTCAACAAAATACGTGAATTTACATCCAAATAGATGAATTTTCAACAACAAAAGGTCAGTTTTAAACCGAAAATCAAATAGTTAAACTTCCAGGTGTCAAAAACATTAATTTTGAATAAAGTAATTAAATTTTCAATCAAAGAGATAAATCCTTAATTAAAAAATGAATTTTTAAGAAACCAATTCAACTTTCAACCAAGTAGTTGAATTTTCAACCAAGAAATATTAATTCTCAACAAAAATAAAAAACAGTTGAATTCAACCAAAAAAGGTGAATTTTCAACAAGCCAGGTGAATCCTCAACCAAGCACATTAAATTTCAACAAAAACAGTTGTATTTTTAATTAAAAAAGATTAATTTTGTAGCAAGATAGTTGAATTTTTAACCCAGAAAGGCGAGTTTTCAATCAAACAGTTGAACTTTCAAACAGTTAAATTTTCAAACAAAACTGATGACTTTTGAACCAAATTGTTGAATCTTCTACAAAATAGATACATTTTTAACCAAAAAAGATTAACTCTAAACCAAAAATACAAAAGTAAAATTTTTCAACCAAAAATAATTAAATTTTAATCAAAAATAGTTGTATTTTCTTCTTGGCTTCCATTAAATCAGTTCGCATTCAAACGAAATAAGTTAAAGAGTGTTTAGTCCGCAATGGTGAATTGTAGCTCAAATAAATAAGAATAGAGGGCAAAAAATAATTTTCAGTCTGTGTGAGTTATCGAACGCGAGGGGTGATATTCTGTTTAATACATATTACAGAGTAAGAAACATAAAAAAGCAATTAAAGGGAATCAGGCATCTCGAAACTCAGAAGTAACTAGGATGATTTACGAATGAATCCATTGCATTTGCTCGGTCGACGGTGATTGGTTTGATCTTGGCGGGCGGCGACTTAATTCAGTGGATCTTGTGTGCAATTGTGCATCTCCTCTGACTGTTGTATGATTCTTGTCTGATAGATTATTGCTGTTGTGTTATTAACTCGGTGCCCATGTTCTTCCCTGTATAAATATAATAATATATGCCTGTTCAATTGTATGTTGTCTGATCCTTCCTTGAGTGTGCAACCTTTGATTCCCATGTGTTCATACAGTACACACTGCATGGCTGTGTTATATTCAGTTCTGTATACTACATCAATGTACTTACAGTGTTCACGAAGTTAGTTATCCACCGAGAATTTCACAATGTGTGTTCACTGTTCACGGTGCTTATATATAATTCACAGTAACTGAACATATATAATTTTAATGTCAGTAAATATACAATTATTAATTTATAAAAGCTAATGGGAAATTGAATAACCAGTAGGCACATCATTTCCTGCCAACGAGCCCTCACTAATTACGTAAAGATAAGCAATTTAAGTATGTGTGTAACAAAGATTTTTCGGAGTTTTATGCAATTATTAAACGTAATCCAACTGTTTTCGAATTTTATATTATGTGATAGGGTTAGGCAACCAATAACGCTCACTTAACCTGAACCAGTAAAATTATCATTGGTTGAATCAGTATTTAGAGTTATTACTGGTGAACCAGTTATTTTACGATTTTGATTAGGTGAACCAGTAAGTGACTAAACTAAAACCGTTACTGAAATATACCAGCGCCGCCAAATGATAGATTCAACCAGTGATCATAGTGATATAGCGCTCCACGTGGCCAAGACATGAACATCCAGCCATTTCGTACGAACGTGTTGCCAGTTGTGTCTGCATTTCGCGTGAGTGAAAACAAACTTTATTGTGTACTAGTATTTGTATTAGAAATATTTGGAACCTCACTACAATAAGCACGGGATATAATGTATTTCGCTTAAAAGTGGAGAGGCCCTTATTTCTTGTTGTCAATTTCTTGTGTTTGAAAGATAATGCAAATGTTAGTAGAAAAGTAATGAATGGCAAGAGTCATCTCTGATTAAACCAGTGACGAAATTAAACTGAAGGAACCAGTGAAATCTCTGATTGCCAGTGACACACTTCTGGCTGTTTCCACCATTGAGATGTCACTGGTTCATTTTAAGTGTGAGCCACCCAAAATGAGAATGATTTTGCAAGTTTACTTTTCAGTATAAATTTGGGATCATTTACAATTAAATAAGTGCATGAAAAGCTATAAAATGTCTAGAATTTAGCTAACTGCATTTCATATTTATACAACTTGACAATCAGTTTTTATACAGCATGAATATTAGAGTGATCCTTAAACACGTGGATAAAATTTCTATTCAAAATTTTGTTGCTGTCGGGAGAGGGTATCGTTCTAATGGCAAAAATAATTATGGGCTCCAAATTTTAGCCAAATCGGTTAATACGGTTAATATGGGGAAAAATGTGAAAAGATGAAAAACCCACATAACTTTCTCAGTTTTCGTCGAATTCTGTTATAAACCGAAGTCCGCAACTTTCTTTCAAGCCCAATAAAAGTAGTGTAGAGAAAAAATAAAAATTTGTAAATTTACGAAATTGCGGACCGATACAAGATGACCATAGATGGTATTTTCTATGGGTTTCAACAAAACACTCAGAGAAAAAGTTGTCTTGAAACAAAAGCATAGTCCTTTTTCATGTTTTGTTTTGAACCACATGAAAATCTCTTTCACACACACGGAATGATTTGGCTACAAGATTACGTGAAGTTTGTCGCAAAAGGATAATGTTTTCAGCAAAAAGATTCTTTTTGAGACAAATTAAAATCCTCTTACCTTAAGTTTAAGAGGAACTTCCATTTGTGTCAAAAAACATCCATTTGATACAAGAGGAAATTTCTGAGTGAAGGCACTCAAATTCCGTGAAAAAATCTTGCTAATAGCTACAAAGCAAGTTTTGATATTGTAAATTTAAATGTTTAAAATATACAAAATCGCGGCTGTCTAGATTGCAAAAAAATGGTTAATTTGCCAATTTTGTAAGGAAAGCCTCTTAAACTTGACGAGATGAGATAGTTCATTTGCGGAAACTATGAAATATTCAGTGACAGTCAAAATTTTGAAAAAATCCAATATCCCTACCGGTCAGCGACAGCCGACCGTACACAATCTTGCAAAATGATTGGGGCAGCCAAATTTTCTTAGTCCGGATGAAGTTTTACATTAAAAGTGTAAATATTCGTAGAATTGACTATTTTAATTTACACTGCCATTTTATCGAAATTTCGAATTATTTGAGCAAATGAATTTGCTCATCTTGTCAATTTTGAGATGCTTTCCTTGAAAAATGGGGAAATTAATAATTTTTGCAACTTAAATGGCCGCCATTTTGTATTTTAACAAAATTTTCAATTATTAATGTTATAACTTGCTTTGTAGCTTTCAACAAGATTTTTTCACGAAATTTGGATGCATTTTGTTGAAAGCTATAGAAAATACCATTTATGTTCATTTTGTATGGCTCCATCATTTTAAAAATTTAGAAAAATGTTACTTTTACTCTACACTACTTTTTTCGAGGAAGAAAAAAGCGTGTGGTCCTCGGTTTATAGAAGGATTCGACGAAAACTGAGAAAGTTACGTGAATTTTTCATTTTTTCACATTTTCCCCATGTTAATTGTATTAAAACTTCAGGGGTGTGTGCTAGGGGTAAATATTAATTAATTTAGCTAAAATTTGGAGCACGTGATTTTGTTCGTTATTGGAAAGAAACCCGCACATGGAAAAAAAAAATTTTGAGTTCGAAAAATAAGGGACACCCTAATGAGTATGATCCAAGCCTTAAGTGGCACACTAATGATGCATTTACCCTACACACTAATTGCATTATTAACATTAAACAAACCAATGAGAAAAAATACATTTTCAGTGAGTTAGTATAACATGAAAGTTTAGTAAATTAATAACAAAACTTCAGTAAGGCGTAAAAAGTGAAGGCGATAAATCTGTGCTGTCACAAGGAAGAAACTTGTTATGGAGAAAAATAAACTTGATTATGCAAAGTACTGATGTCAGGAGACAATCAGGAAAATTAGAATATTTACGAGTTACGGTCATTAGAAGAAAGTAGTATGAAGTTTAAAAAAAAAAGTGAAATGAGCAAACTTTTCAACATACGTGCGTCACGTATGATGCCTTTTTTACATCATCAATTAATGTAACGTCACGCTCGTGCACTTTGTCCGCTTTTTCATGGAAATGCCCTTATGCAAATTTTTTTTCATGAATTTCATTTTCAGACAGAAAATAATAAAACAGTTTTGTGAACCAAAGCTGTCAAGAGACGAATTCTGTTTTTAATTTTTGTAATGATGAAAAATAATATGATTTACATTTTCCTGACAGTTAAAAATTTTTAAACATTTCTGAAATTCACACTGCGAGGTCTGTCAGGAAAGTATCCGACCTTGTGCACTAATTTTGTACCTAGTTGTGCTTTTGCCAAGAACAGATATTTGCCGTTTAGGGGGACCTCTTTGAGGCCCCCTACAAAGTGACATAGACCTGCGAATCTTTTGTTGACTAGTGTAAAAACTTGACCATTCATGTTCGGAAATCATAATTATGATTCGGAAAAAGTATGGTGATGAGACTATGAGTAGATACTCAACTCAAAGAGTGATTTAGGCGGTTTAAAAGCGCTTATACTCCAGTGGAAAATGACCATCGCTCTGGCAGGCCTGCAACGGTTAAATCAAGGCAATGCTTACTGTTTTCTTTAACCAGGAAGGTATATTGTGCACCATGATTATGCTCCAAAAGGTCAGACTGCTGAATGCAGGTTGCTGAATAAGCTGCATCGCAGCTTATTCAGCAATTTATGGTGAAACACAGCCGTACACAACGTCGGCAACCCCATGCAGTCCTGACATGGCTCTCGATGATTTCTGGCTGTTTCCTAAATTGAAGTATCCTCTAAAAGGAAAACGATTTCAAGACGTAGAGGAAATAAAACAGAAGGCGCTCGCTATTCCGAAAGGTTACTTTAAGGAGTACTTTCGAAAGTGGGAGGATAGCTGGAAGAAGGTTGTGGCTTCCAAAGGGAATACTTTGTAGGACATATCATCGCTATTTACCAGAAATAACTCTTACTTCTGGTACACCACAAGGTCGGATACTTTCCGGACAGACCTCGTACTTAAAATTTTGTATTCGAATAAAGGGTAAGTAGATAGTTCAGCCCATATGGAGAAATTCAAGTTTATATTTTCTACCTCTATCCGAGAAATGTCTGTGCAAAGAAAACACATCAGTGTTGAAGTGTTTAGCAAGTGGACTGAGATTAATTCAAAAATCCAGGAGTTGATGGACAAGCGATTAACGTGGGTATGAGCGAAACGTTGCCAGGGTG
>CAKNWT010044510.1:0-10039 GCA_932066315.1 Andricus coriarius | reverse complement strand
TGGAGCAAAATGCTCTGCAACAAGAATGATCCTTTTTTTTTACTGTGCGAGTCGGTTTTTAGAATAATACAAAATACGGCTACAAGGCTGAAATTGTTTGATGTAATATTTTTACCACATAATCTAAAGGCATGTGCATGACTAGAGCCAGTTTTTTGAACGATGGTCCTATTGTTTTTTTTGTTAATCGAAAATATGCTGAATTTTTCTGCGCCTGGAAATGGGCAACGCGCCACTGCGAGTGTACCAATGCTGAACCGAAAACAGGCGCTCACAGTTTCAACGTGCGTTTCAATTAACAAAAAAAATAACAACAAGATCATTTTTCGAAAAAGGGCTCTAGTCATGCACATGCATAAGCCTTTAGATTGTATGGAAAAAATATTACATCAAACAATTGACTCTTGTAGCCGCATTTTGTATTATTCTAAAAACCGACTCGTTTGAGGCACCTTAAGTTGGATGATGCAATGGAGTATTTATTAGTAGAAGCCACAAAACTGAAATAAAAAATTGATACTCAATTCAAAATGTATATTACTTACTATAATTTTATTTAATTTATAGATGCACATACAGTGGAGGCTATTGCTCAAAGGGCTATTGACGCAGCAGGTGAGTTATTTGCATTTTTGGTATGAAAGATAAAACATTATAATACATTATTTACTACATTAATTACTTTTTTATTACTTTTTTATTACTTTCACAGAAGTATAATTATTTTTAAAAATTGGTATTGAGGTATATTTTTAATTTTTGTATTTTTACAGGATTTGGTAAATTCAACTTGAAAATTGCAGCACTTGGGGCTTTAATTTATTTTAACTGCGCGTTGAGCATAATGAGTACCGGATTCGTACTGCCGGCAGCAGCCTGTGATTTCAAAATGACAACTATTGATAAAGGATATATTGTGACGGCTCCTTTATTCGGTAAGTTATAATTTATACTTATTTATTATTATTATTATTTATTATTATTATTTATTATTATTATTTATTATTATTTATTATTATTATTTATTATTATATATTCTTTTGAAGTAATGTAGCCGTTAAACAAAAATCAATTAATTTGATTGAAAAAAGTAATGTAGACACCAAAATTGAATTGTCAACCAAAAAAGGTTAATTTTCCACTAAAAGATATGAATTTAAGAAAAAGAAATTATTTTTAACCGAAGGGTTGCATTAAAAACCAAATAGTGAAATTTGTAAGGCAAAAACATGATTTTTTTCGAAGACAGTTGAATTTCAACACAAAAGTTAATTTTCAACGAAGAAAAATAAATTTTCAACCAAGAAAGATGACTTTTCAACCATAAAAGAGAATTTTCAATCCAAAGGGATGCATTTTTTTTAAAGTTGAATTTTATACCATAAAACATAAATTTCACAAAATCGTTCAATTTTCAATATAATGATTAAACTTTCAACACAATGTTGAATTTTTCACCTAATCGTTGAATTTTCAACTAAAAAGATGCTTTTTTAATCCAAAATAGAATCGTTGAATTTTCAGTTAAAAAAATTGTTTTTAAACAAAAAAAGAAGAATTTTCATACAGCAGAATTCAAAGAAAAAGTACGACTTTTTAACCAAATAGTTGAATCTTTAACCAAATAGATAAATTTCCAACAAACAAGATTGATTTTCTGCCCAAAAAGACCATGTTTTTTGCAATTATATGAATTTCTACCAAAATCATTTTCAACTAAAAAACGAATAAAAAAAATTATTTAATTTTCACCCAAAAAGATGGATCTTGAAAGGAAAATGAAATGCAAAAAAAATGAAAAAGCAAAGTAGTTCAACGTTCAATCGAGAAGTTTGATTTTCAACGAAAAAGAATAATTTTCCACTTAATATTTGAATTTTCAACCAAGAAGATGAATATTCCACGAAGAAGATTAGTGTTTCATCAAAAAAGACGAATTTGGAAAAAACATGAATTTTCCACCAAATTGTTTAATTTTGAAGCCAAAAAGGCGAATTATCTACAAAAGTGTTGAATTTCCAAATCAAAAATATATTTTAAGAAAATAATTAATTTTTTATAACATAGTAAAGTCTGAAATTAATAGTTTAATTTTTAACCAAATACCCCCCAATTGGTAACGTAGTTTATGGACGGCTCGTAATAAATTATTTAAAATTTGAATCTTTTATACTAAAAATATCTAATTTAGTGCTCATTACATAATTAAGTAAAAAATTTACTATATTTTTAGGTTCATGCTTCGGGCCACTTGTATGGGGATTTTTAGCTGACTTAAAAGGACGAAGAACGTCACTAATATCATCATTATTTATGCAGGGAACTAGTGAATTTTTAATGTCATTGATCCCAAATTATATGTGTTTTCTATTTTTCAAATGTCTTAGTGGATTTGCGTAAGTTACAATTATATATTTATATAATTATTATTAAAAAATCGTTCTTAGCATCGAAGAAATATTTGTTTCCAAAAATTAATTCGAACGGAATAATTTACACGTCTCTGAGTAAATTCATTTTTATAATTGTAATAAAAATTCTGGGTGTTATAATCACTAATGTTTAATTTATTATTAATTTTTAAATTTAAATTTTATGAAACACTTTCAGATTAATTGGTCAACTTACTCTCCTATTTACTTATGTGGGTGAATTTCAAACTACTAAATATCGAAAAATAATTCTATCATTTATGGATGCTCCCATGATTGTAGGAATGATCGCTGTGCCAGGTAAAATATTAAGAATCCAGTTTTTCATTTAAAAAATCCCACAATTATATTTAAAAACATTTTTGAAATATTTTATTACCGTTATATGTATATGCTAACGTGCGAGTTTCTAAATTTATAATTAATACGAATTTCGAGGTTGAAACGATTACTTCGGACAAATAACTTTTGAAGAACAAGAAAAAATCGTTCTTCAAAAATTATTTGTCCGAAGTAATCGTTTTAACATCTAAATTTGTATTAATTCACAAATATATTAAATTCTTTCTGAAATTTTTTATTTCAGTTGTGGCATGGCTTATCGTTCCATTGGAATTTCAATTTCGAAATGAGTATCTACTTTTCCGATCCTGGAATTTATTTGTCATGATGTGCTCCATACCGGCTATTTTAATTGCATTTTGGTTAATTTTTCTTCCGGAAACCCCGAAATTTCTTGCAGGATCTGGGCAAAATTTCCAGCTACTTACCGTGCTTGGGTCTATTTATGTGACAAATAACAATCAACCCGTTAATACATATTTTGTAAGTAAAACGTGTTTGAAAACTTTGTAAATGAGTAGCATAACACCAAAAAGGATCAATCAATGAAGGATCACCTGAAAACGATGTAGTCATATTTCAGACAAATGTTATAATTGGTCTATAATTAACTCTTATAGATTCAATTTGTGTATTTGAAGAATAATACATTATTTTTTATTACGCCAAAAATAGTATTTGAAAACATGTTTTACATGTGTAACTTTTAAAATTAAACAATAACATTGTCCATTTAAAATTAAGCAGAGAAAAACAGTGTTATTTGAAATGATTTAGGTTTATTGACTTTAATTAATTTTTACAGTTATGGTTGAAATGGGAGAGGAAAAATGTGTTTGAAGTGACTTGTCAAAATGTGTCATTTTTGTCAAGTTTAATAATTTATTACGAGCAAAATACAATTCCGAAAATTTTGAACCGTCCTTTAAAACAAAGATTAATGCCTACCTTTTTCACATTTGTTTTAAAATTTGCAGTAGTGTATTTTGCTTCTAATAAATGATCAAACTTTACAAAGAGACACATTTTGACAGGTCACTTCAAACACATTTTTCCTCTTCTATTTCGACTATAACTAAAAAATAGCATTATAAATAATAAATGCAAATTACCCCTAATCGCACTGTTTTCTATACTTAATTTTAAATAGGTAAATTTATGGTTTAATTCATTTTAAAAATGATGTACTGTACCCATGTTCCACAAGTACACACGTCTTCAGAAATTATGTCTGGATTAATATAAAATAAATTATTATATTCAAAGTACACGAATCGAATTTAGAAATATAAGAAATAATTATAAGCTAATTAAAATTCTTTCTGAAATACGACATTAATCGTTTTCAGATGATCATGCATGGCATGACCCAAAATATAAATATTTTAAATATTAGGTTTAAAATGTTTTAAAACAATAATTAATTATTATTAATTTTGAATTGATAGCATATGAAATTCAAAAAGCATATATATATCGAACGATTTTGAATTGAAAACTTTGCGAATCAAACAATTTTAGATCTCAAAATTGAAAAATTTCAGAGTAACATTTTTGAAGATTGAATTTTTTTAAATTAGATTAGTTGCAAATCAAACAAATACGAACATTGTTTAAAACTGAAAAAATTTAGTTAACAAGAATTGTGATATTAGCATTTTTTGTACTTAAAACCTTTAAAGTTTCCATTATTTCAAGTAAATTTAAATCGCTTAAAAATTCCTCGTTTTTAATTTGTTAATTATACTTTTCAAAATTCAACTATTGCAAATTTAATTTCAAGGTTAAAATTCATGAAAGGGTAAAATTGAAAATTTAGCATTCAACATGAATGCCCAGAACTCTGAAATTGTAACCATTCAAAATTAAAGAAGTTATTTAATTACTTATGTATTAATTTCACGTAGTTCCAAATCTGTATATTTTGAATTCAAACAGCACAACAATTTTCAACTTTTTAATATTAAATAATTTCATTTTTAACACTTCCTTTAAAATCATTCTTGAAATTTTCTAATAAAATATTCTTTAATTTTTTTGATCAATTTTTTGTAATCATTAACTAAAAAATGATAGTTTGAAGATATTCTGAAATATTTTCAAATAATAAATTATCATTTTTTCTTCAATGCCTGGTTCTAAAATTTTCTTATTTGTAAGGGCTGAATTTCAGAAATTATTGTCTAACTAAAATCGAAACCAAAGAATTTAGAATAGTTTAAAAAAATACAATTTTTATCTTTTGAATTTCAAATCGATTAATGTATAACGCTTCCTTTAGAATCATTTTCATTCTTGGAATTTCCTTAAGAAATATTTTTCAATTTTCATTGATCAATTTTTTTGAATCTCAAACTAAAATCGGGCAATTTTATGATATTCCACCGAAAATAAAAATTTTAAAGAAGAATACAAAACAAGATTGCTTCACAATCCTTTCAGCCCAATTTTGTTCTTAGATTGTGTTTGGAATGATAAATATTTTGGAACATTTTGAAACAATATAAAAGCAATTCAATTTTCAATTAATTGTTTTGAATTTATTCTAGGGGTAGTGAATTCAAAATTGTTTAATCACAAATCCTTTAGACAAAAATTGTGCAACTATCAAGCATTTCCATTAAATACTCTACAATTTCAAAGAATTAAAAATCTAGACAATTTTGAACATTTAAAATTGAAACCAAAAAATGTAGAACATTCAAATATAATATCTGAAATTTCCCTGAAATTTTTAATATTTGAATTTGAAACTATAACATTGTGTAATTTTTAATTGAAGAACTCTAGAAATTAGGAAATTTCAAAACAAATATTTTCTAATTGAAATTTTAGCACTTTTAAATATGATATTAATATTATTAATAAGTATCATATTACATCATATTACATTCAAAGTGATTGGATAGATGTCTTTTTACTGAAAAATGTGATTTCTGTAAAAAAAAATTGTAATTTTCACCATTCAAAATAAGGATTGTGAACCTTTAAAGTTTAATTATTTTAAAAACTTTGAAAATGGTATGCTTTCTAGTTGCAAACTTTCAAAATTAATGAATAATTTAAACTTGAAGAGTTAAAAATTAAACGATTCGACACTTTGCTTAAAAATCGAAGCATTCTTAAATTAGAATCTTAAAACTATAAGTTCTTTTCAATAATTAATTTTTAAATCAATTAGAAGATTATGATTAATAATTTTCATAAACGAATATTTGAGACAGTAATAAAATTATAATGTTTTCAGGAAAAGTTAGCCAATGACGAAAATAAAGATGTCTGTGATTTAGCACATAAGTATGAGAAAACACTAGTTAATCAGCAAAATATATTAAAAAATGAAATCACAATACAAAAAATTTTACAAGATTTAAAAAAGCAAGCCGTGGATGTATTGAAACCTCCATATGTTGCAAGGACCGCCTTGGCTTCTATTTCAACGTTTTTCATAACTTCATCTCACTATGCATTATTGCTTTGGTTCCCAGAAATTTTCCAAAGATTTTCTCAATTTGAGACGAAATTTCCAAATGAAACGACGAGCGTTTGTTCTGTTTCGAAAAAACTCTATTCGTTAAATGCAACCATGGCAAGTACATAAAAAATAGTATAGAAAACTATAATATTAAAATTGTATGATTTATAATAATTTTTTTGAATTTAAATTTTTTTCAGGCTAGTGATAATATTGATCTTTTCGGATGCGAATCTAAAATCGACACAAGTGTTTATCTCAACTCATTATGGCAGGGAATAGCTTGTATCCCTTTTTCGATTTTGTTACCAATGTTCATTGATCGATTGGGATTTAAATTCTTCTTAGGTTTGTATGAGGTTTAAATTTTATTTTAGGAACCAATCAAAAACTACTTCAGGCTATTTTAAAAACTCTAAAAATAATATTTTAACAAACTTGAATGCCGCGAATTCTCTCAAAACAAGAGAAATGGGGAAATTTTTCACGAAAATAGAGGAATACATTCTTTTAAATAAAATTATTTATAGTTACCATATTGAATTGAATATGAATGGCTTAAGAATTCAAGTCGAAAGAATACCATTTTTTAGAGGACAGTTGAATTTTCCAGCAAGCACTTTTTAATCAAAAAAAGATGAATTTTTAATCCAGAGGGACCAATTTTCAATCCAAAAAGACAAAGTTAAATTTTTGACAAAAATGATTAAATTTTCAACAAGGTAGTTGAGTTTCTAACCACATAAATTAATTTTCAACTAAGTAGTTGAATATAAAAAAAATTAGTATCTGAACAGTTGCATTCACAAACAAACAGTCGAACTTTCAACCAAAAAAGATGACTTTTTAACAAAGTAGTTGAACGTTCGACTAAAATTACGAATCCTCAACCAAAAAATGCATTCTTAACAAAGAAGTTCAACTTTCAACCAAGTAGTACAATTTTCAATAAAAAAGATTTATTCTCAACAAAAAATATAATGGTTGATGTGTGAAGTAAAAAAGATTTCAATTTTAAGTAAAAAACAGTCAAACGTAATGAAAAAAGATTTATTCGCAATATTTTCAGCCAGATAGTTGAATTTTCAAACTGGAAACGATCAATTTTCAATAAAAAATGGAACAATTAATTTTACAGTTCAAAAATTGAATTAAAAAAACGACTTTTCAATCAAAGAGATGGATCTTCACCTATAACAAAATAAATTTTTAACAAAGTATTTCAACTTTTAGAGAAGTAGTTGAATTTTCAATTAAGAAAAAAATAGATAAATTTTTAACCAAAAATTAAATTTTTAACTAAAGGCGATCAATATTTAACCAAAAATGGTATAGTTAAATTTTTAGTTAATAATAATTAATTTTCAACCCAAAAAACGAATTTCCAACAACATAATTAGATTTTTAAGCAGAAAAAATGAATTTTCTATAAAACAGTGTAATTTCTAACCGGAAAATATGAATTTTCAACAAAAAAGCTTCTTTTTAACCAAACAGTAGAATTTTAAACTAAAAACGATTAATGCTTAACCAAAAATGGAATATTTGAATTTACAGAGCTCGTTGAAGCAGTGTTGCGGAAGGAACAAATATAAAAGAAAATTTATGTTCAACAAAAAAAAACGAATTTTCAGCCAATTAGTTAAATCTTAAACAAACAAAAAAATAATTTTTATTAGAAAATTTAATAGTTGAACATTTAACTAAAACAACAAATTTTTAGCCAACTAATTTTCTAATAAAAAAACGAATTTTCAACGAAATAGTTAAATTTTCAACCAAACAGTAGAACTTTCAATTAAAAAAGATGAATTCTGAATCAGAAATATAATAGTAGACTTTTCAATCAATAAGAATTAACTTTCAAAGAAAAATATTCCATCACTACGTTACAAATCTTCACAAAACGTAACTGAAGCCTCAAACCTCAATATTTAAATTTTAAACATTATACAATTTTAATGTGCGTTTTAATAATAATTTACATATTTCAGTTACTTCAACATTATTAGCCTTTGCTTCTACACTCGGATTTTTCTTCACAAAAAATTCTTTACAAAATTTGATCTTGGCCTGTATTTTTGAAGCAATGACGTCGGTTTGTATGAGTACAATGTTCTGCTTCCTCGTTGTAATTTTTCCGACGAACGTCAGGTATGTAGTGCCAAAATTTAAATATGAAATATATTTTTATCTTTGGATTATATTGTTTATAATGAAATACAATTTCGACTTTTAGGGTATTTGCAAGTACAGTGACTGTGATCTTCAGTCGTATGGGCAGTCTTGTTGGTAACACTGTATTTAGTTATTTAATAGACGATCACTGTGTTCCATTAATTGTTGTTGTTGCTGTGCAACTTTTCAGTAAGTAAATTAATAAGAAATTCGTCTAGATTTCATTTAATCATTTATTTAACGTTTGTTTTAATTTTTAGTTGGGGCAGGATTTGCGCTAATTATTCAACTACGAAGGCCCAAGACCTGCGAGAATGCTTGATGATTTTTAACAATATTTTAATTTGCATCCATCATTAAATTGGTCCATTATTCGAAGAAATGAGCCAATACACCAAAAAATCATACAATAATTATTTAATTGCATGCTTGAATTATACATTGAAGAATAAGAAAATGGTTTATCGTACTTTATGTTGAGAATGTTCTATTGATACGGTATATATATATATATCAGAATATTGTTGCGTGTTCGCCAAGTAGAGATTGATGAGCAATTGGAATAAATTAATAATAAGTTAGTAATTACAGCCAAATAAAAAATTGGAAGCACAAATGTGGAAACTATAATGACAAAATAACGATACTTAAATGAATTAAAGAGATGAATAGAAGTTGAAAAAAACTGCGACGAAAATGCACATAATATTACGTGGGTTTATACGAGATTATATAATATTACATAGGATAACATGAGATTACACAAGATTGGATGGATTACTCGGGATTACATGGAATTTCAAAAGATTACACAAGATTAAACGAGATTAAAAGTAAAAAACGCAACTCAAAAAAGAGATATCAAAATCATTGAGTCTATAGGAGTTTTACCGAACACTGATTTCAAATATGATGTTAAAGATCCAAGTTCAAGATGGCGAATCCAAAATGGCGGACGCCCACTTCAACAATGTATGCAATTTTTGTACAATTGTGTCTATACAGGTTTTACAGATCGCTGATTTCAAATATGATGTTAAAAATACAAGTTACACGTAAAAATAAAACTGATGAATAGACTATAGAAAAGTATGTATCCAGCCAAGCCAAAAAAGCATCAAAATAAGTGCTGGAACGAGAGCTGTTATGTCAATTTAGAGGAATTAGGTGAATATTGCAATAATGTGAATGTTGATTACATTACAACAGAAACGAAGTTTTTCTTTTCAAACTAATATTTATGACATCATCTCATTGGTTTAAGCATAAACGCCCATGCTTGAAATAAAGAAGAAGCAGTTTCAAGAAAGTATACGAAACACCTTCTTATGATGAAGAAAAGAAAGGACAAATAATAATAATATGAGTGACGAAGAATTTGCCAATGAAAATATCATCTATCAGTTTCCACATGAATCAAAAACGTACCTTTGTCCAGAAAAATACAGTGCATATTATCACTGAAAATTATGCAGATAATTTATAAAATACAAAAACTGCATTTTTAATAGGAATTAATTAGTAGCTTCCATTTTTTATAAGTAAATTAGAAACAAAAAACATGCATAGGAGTGATAAAGTTCTCATAGCTGTATTCAAGTGTGGGAAATAT
>CAKNWT010044494.1:0-20391 GCA_932066315.1 Andricus coriarius | reverse complement strand
AAGTTTTAATAGAATCAGTTAATAATTAATTAATCAGTTCATAACATAAAAAGCATTGCACAATTATTTCCATTGAAACATTCAAATAATTTTTACATTATATTCTCCTTTAAATTTGAAATTTAATTTCTATACATTTATTTTATTAATAACCTTTTAAAGTGATTAAAACAAACAAAAAACTAAAACATAGGTACATATCATTTTGAAAATTGAATTCAGATAGAGTCATTTCACGACGTCACAAGCAATCAATTTATGTTATTCAATTGAAAAACAATTTTAATTCATACTTTATATAATTTAAAGTTTTTAACAAAATTAATCGACCAATAATTAATTAAACTGTTTACAACATAAAAATCATGAAACTAATATTTTCATTGAAATATTCAAATAAGTTTTACTTCATATTTTATTACGCAGGAAATTTCAATTCTGAAAATTTGAATTATTAATAACTTTTTATACTAATTTTCGAACAAATTTGAATATAATATTTATATATAATTGTGAAAATTGAATTCAAATATTTATTTAAGCATTAATCTATCATTTTCATGAAAACATTCAAATAATTTTTACTTTATATATTTTTTTTCATTTCTGACAATTTAAATTATTAATAACCTTTTGAACTAATTCCAGATAATGTAAGTTGTAATAGAATCGGTTAATAATTAATTAAATTATATGTGTAAAGTTGATAAGATGAAAGGAAAGCTTTTCACAGGGTTTCTACTGAATCCTAATTTCGAAATTCCCTGACTTTACCCTGGCCAATTTTTCATTTTCCCTGATCGCAAAAAAACATGTAACGAGTGGGTCACGTGATACGTCCAAAAGAAATAAGATATCGCTCTGAAAGTTTAACTAAAGTTATTGATGAATGATTCTGCGTTGCTTAAATCTTCAATTAAATATGTGTTTTCTCCTTGTGAGTGCCATTCAAATTGACGCGCCGTTCAAAGTAATGGAGCGATGGTGAGGGGAGCCAGGAATCCGGCTGGTCAGATCCATTCGTGTAGCTTGTGGTAAACACTAAAGTCACGCATTGACGTTACAGCGCATGCTCTGCGAGTTCAACATATCGTTTTCCGCTATCCTACGTTCATTAGCGTATCATTTAATACAACATGGCGACTATCACGATCTGGACCAATGGAGGTTACCTGTTTTTTATTTTTGTAAACAAACGTCAAAATTTAAATTATGTAAATATCTCGAAAATAAATCGACGATAAAAACGGTCACCCTGTGAAGTTACCATAGTTCATTCGAAATCGATTAATAATGTACATATAAATTCTTTATCATTGGAAAATTTTATCTGAAGATTTAAATAATTGAGTCATTTAAAATTTCACCATATTTGCGGATATTCTATTACGGATGAATACGATTTTACTTATTCGAAATAAAGTATTTTGGATATTATTTTGATATTTTGAGATTTAAAATTATACTCTATTTGGCCACGAAATTATTTTTCAATCGAAAACTGATCACAATTCTTTGAGGGCGTTATCGATGCTTTTGTTGCATCCTCAGCATGTGGGTTGGAGTTATTATAGCCCGGGGCATCAGCTCCTTATCGAGGCGCAATGATAAAAGGAGGTTCGCAAGCTTTTTTCGTGTCTGGGACTGAGGGGGGCTCACTTTCATGTGGAAAAAATGATTCGCAATAATCTCGAAGCCAGTGACATGGCAATAATGCTCTCCATAAGCTACCCTCCCCGGAACACGAGATTCGAAGGGATTCTCCAATTTCTATAGTGAACACGTATCTCCGTTTGTGTTACTCGACCGCTTTTCTGCAAGGGACGCAATGAATGTTTTTACTTTCGCATTTGCTGGAAATAATCGTTTTTGTTATCAAAGACAAATATTGACATAAAATATTTGATTAAGCAACCAAATTTATGATACTATAAATGTTAGGAGTCTAATATGTCTTTATTCCTAAAGACAATTTCCTACTAATTAAAATAATTAATCAATTTCCTACAAATTCGAAAGCAATTAAAAGTTTTTCAATTGCTTTCTCTTCTTTAGCTTGTATCAATAAACTTGTTTAAATTTTTCTATCGAACTCTGAGGTCTAAAGATTTGTTCAATGAGGTTTTTAGTGGGAAAGCTAGGTTTCATTTGACGATGAGAACCGCTGTGTCAAAAGGCTAAGTCTCAACCTGGCGCATTATTATATTGAATTCGAGGATACGGAAAACTAAGTCGACCGCGAACGACAGTCGACGAAATGAGAAATCGAATATATAGGGTTAAACGAGAGAAGCAGCCCTATCCGGAGGGTTCCACATTGTAGGTTTATTAATTATGACGGTGAACCTCATAGCACTTCCACTCGAAACTCCGACAATTCGGGAGGGATGATATCGATTTGACCGTTGTTAAGAAGACATTTCCTTCTGCCAATTTGACATTAGCTCAATTTTTACAATTTCTTTAGTTAAATTTAATTAAAAATGCATTTGTTTGTTACGTGTCGTTTTTCTTGTTTTTTTTTACTTCATACTCTCCCCCATATAATACTTCATTCAAAGCTCTCTTCCCTAATTCCTCAACCCTTATTGATAAGCCTCTCTGAGAAAAAAAGTAAAGTAACAGTAACAAAATAATTTTGTCGAGCACTTTTTTGTTTGTTTTACAAAAATTTGGTTGTAATCACCAAAAACTTGGCTGTGATCACTAAGAAAGTGATTGGTCTAATAAAACAATTTATTTTGCTGAAACCAAAATTTTTGTTAAGTACCGATTGGTACTTGTACCAAAGAATTTAGTTGCGTGAATTTAGTTCGTGTGAACTTTTTCAAAGTTGTTTTTAATAAGACTGACAAACCATTAAAAAAGAAGTTTAGGTGTAATTTTATTAATGTCTCAGAAGCTGTTAGATTAAACTAACAACAAAAACCATAAAGACAACCAATTTTCGACCTGTGCTCACCTCTACTTCCTATAATCAGTCGAACCGCTTGGTAGAAAATTTTAACGAGAAATCAGTAGGAACAGATTCTCGATACATTTTTAAAAGAATTTCCTATAACTAGAATAGTTCTATAAAAATTTACATATTTAGTGTAAAAAACGAAAATTCAGAGATGATATAAATGGTATAAATTAAGAAAATATTCAAGAGATCCAAAATTCTGGCAATATTTATGGAGAATATATTACTACGGACTTTTCATCAAAATTTTGTGTTAATCAGATTTTGTGGAAAATAAAGTATCAGTTAAGTCCAGTGAACCTAGCTGCTCTTTCCATTTTGAATTGAAATTGAAAAATGAAATCAAAATTTTAATGAAATAATATGGCAACATTTAATTGAATTAAAGTATAAATCAATGTAATTAACCTAATTAATTTTTAACAACAATTATTCAGACAATTAATTTAATTTTTCATATTTAGTAATTTAATTTAAAAATTAATTGAGCGTCATATATCTTATTATTTTGTTCAATTACAAAAAAAATCCGAAATCCCACCAAAAATATTTTCGATGTAAAAAATCTGCCAAGTACAAATATATGAATGTGTAAAATCAAAGTCGGCCAAGTAATATAATAAAAATTATTCATAATAAAATATATATCCCTTATTATTAAGAACTTGATACGTTTAGCTAAATTATGCCACCTAGAAATTATCTAGATAAATTAGCTAGATAGTTTTTAGCAACAAGCCTTTTAGTTAATCACAATTTTGTGTTTAATTATGGATTATCCTGGTGAAATTGAATTGTGTTTAATTGAGCAAATTCTTTGCAAGTTGAACGCATTTTATTGAATCAATTCATTTTTCTAATTTTACCATATATTTCTTTCAATCAAACAATTGCATTGTTTGAACAAAAGTATGTTCAATTCTACAAAATATATTTGTGACGGTCCACGAGGAAAGGAACCTAACGCGCGGTAACTTAATTTTAGAGGTGGAGCGATTTAACAGGCGGTCCAACACAGAACTCCGTAAGAGGGCCCTCACTTTTTAGTTTAATAACAATCCAAAATTTTCAGGTATAGGAATTATATTTTTTATTATTTAAGAGCATATAAAAAACAATCGATTGGTGTAAAAAACTAAAATTCGATTTTTTCCGCATTAGTTCCCTTCTTCGTGGACGGTCACATTTGTTCAATCAACAAAAGGTTCTGTTGTGCCCACAACGAAATTGAGTTGAGCGTACCAAAATTTTTGGTTGGATCAACTAAACGGTCATCAAAATAATTTTGTTGGCTCAAACAAACGGTTTTGTTGTTCCTATAGCGACCAAAAAATTTGATTGGGACAACCAAACTTTTGTTCGGCCAACCAAACCTTTTTTCAGTGGTTCATTTATGAGATTCAATTAAAACATATGTATTATCTAATGAGTACATTTTTCAATAGTTTTGAACGCTGATTTGTATTGTTTAAGTTTCAACAAAAATAACCTTAATAAAATATAATTTAAAGTGATTAAAACGAATATTTTAATTTAAAAATATTTATCAGTTAGAAACCTCGTTACAAATCTTCTTTAATTCGGGTGCTAAAAGTTTTCAATTTAGAACGTTTGGAGTTTGTATTAATCAAACTTAAACGCCTCATTTTGAAAATTTCTATCCTAAGTAAAAACGAAGGCTCATTGTAATTTCAGTAAGATGTCAAATAAAATCTCACTAAAGTACTGAGTATGAGACAAATGACAACTAAGTTACTAACTTTTCTTATAATTTGTTACAAGTCCAAATCGCGAAAAAAGTACTAAAGAAAAATCCCATTTAATTTTAGAAAATTTTCAAAGTTCTCATAAGATTTATAACCTAAATATGAGTCTCATTCGACTAGTCTAAACATTTGCAGAAGTTCTTGCAGAATTTATGTCCCAAAAGAGCCCCAAAAAAGTAGAAAAAAATCTTTGAAATTCGTCCTACTGATAAAGAGTTCTTTAGGGACCAACGTATGTACCATTTCATTATTATTCCAAAAACTTTTACAAGTTCTCATAGGAATTATGTCCCAAATGAGCTCTCAAGGAGTAGAAAAAAAGTGTAATATACATCCTGCTTATATAGAATGTTTTTGGGACAAAAGTGCTAATGATATGTCCTATTCCATTTTTCTAAATTTTTTTCACAAGTTCTGATAGAATGTATTACCCTTAAAAGACACAAAAAAATAAAAGGAAAGCTATAATACGTTCTTCTAATGAAGATTTTTTTGGGGGAAAAAGTACTATAAATAAGATATATTTTATTTTTTGGTTCTTTGCACAGAAAAAATTTAAGTTTTATTTTGAACAAAGAAACGGCGTCAAATTTTACTGAAACAAAATTGAACCATAAATTGTTCATATTGAGCAATATGAATATTTAATGCAATTCTATATGTCTATAGCATATGTAAAGTAGTAAAATATCACTGATTCAAATTTAGAGAGTTTGAACTTGTAAACAAAATTGTTTAAAGTTTTGTTTTATCACTGATTTGATTCATAGCTAGTACTTTTATGGGACTTTATTTGGGATCTCATTGTGATATCATCATTAGGACTTTTTTTTACTCGGGAAAGCTTTATCTTGAAATGATTTAATTGTGAAAGCTCTTCAATTTCAACTTGTTTAATTTACTTGAAGAGTGTGTATTGTCGTTTAGTCACACTTCGTTAATTTAATTAATTTTAGTTTGAAAAGGTTGTCTAATCATTTATAGCCTAGCTTGAATTTTACAGTATTCAAAATTCGAAGTGTCCCATTTTCAAAACATTAGAGTTTAACCCTTGTTTAACACACTGGGGTATAAAACACCCAAAGACCATTTTTGCTTACTTTATTAATTATTTAATTAATACTTAATTTTATCTTTTGCGTATATAACCTACATAATCCTTTAAAGTAAGCTCTTAAGATGACGTGATAAAATTTTCAAGCAAAAATATAAAAATATAAAAGTTTAAATTCAAATTAGTACAGTAAAATAACACTAATATTGTGTAAAGCATTGTTTTTTTCTCCTGATGTAATAGTCAGGGTGGACGCTGGACAATCACTTGAAATATCACACATTTCATATCACATGATGATATAATGCAATTTAAAATAATCTTTCTAAATTTTAATATTTAATTTTTTATTTTTCTAGCTTGAAATTGCTTAAAATGATATAATTTTGAAAAAATGTTAATTTATTGATTCATTCTTCCGTTTAGAGTATTGAAAATGATAACGTGGGTTTATATATATATTTTTTGAACTGAATCTGAATCTTTAAACTGTATAATTTATAAAACTTAAAGATTTAAAATTGTTCAGTTTAACTACATAAAATTTTAAATTGCTTGATTGAAAAGTGTTAATATCTTCCATTGTATGCGTGTAAATTATTGAATATTTGCAACAAATTTTGAATTAAAAAATGTTTAAACTTCAATTTCAAAAGTTTAAAAGTCAAGAGTTCCACTTTGATTGCTTTATTTTGCAGTTCAGTTTTTATTACTTCCAATGAACAAATTTTTAGTTTTCAAAGTTCGAATTTTCTAACTTCATTGACCGTGACAAATTTTTGCAAGCCGAGAAAAAACGTAAAATTACGGGGAATTTTTCTTTGATTAAAACGGACACCTTGAACATTAAGTTGATGAGAATTTTTTTTCTTAATTAATTCGAGTGAAAGGAATCTGTCCAATTTTGTTTGTGGAAGTTGTATCTTCATTAAGTGAGATAATCGAATAACATATTTAGGGAATTTAGGGGTCGGCAAATCCTCTTCATCGTAAATAACGAATCCGCACGTGAAAGAGACGTGACATGAGTGGAGATTCCTCGGTAAGGTCACCATAACGAACGCCCTATCAGCGGGTCGAGATCAAATTATAAAGTCGGATATGTACACATACATGCATACGTGTACTGAGTATTACTCTGTAACTGTAACTGTAACAGGTTCGCCCTGCTCCCCTAAGTGACATGTGCGTGTCTCAGCGATGATGGATTCGTTCTTGCTTTCTCGTGTTTTTAGCACCCCCGCTTTACAAGGGTCTTTATAGGGCAGCAATGACGCGAGACAACTCTATTCTCTGGGGACGATTTCACTCCCCAAAAAATCTCATATCTCAAACACCCAAAAATAGCATTTTATCCAATTTCTTCGAAAATTCGTCAAAATAATTCCAATTTTAATATCTTGTGATGCTGATTGGTTAGGGTGCTTCAAAAAAAGACAAAGTTCGAATTTCGTTTTGGGGAAAAGCTCATTTTGTGAGGTTCCCAAAAATAATGAATACGTTTTTTTCGAACGGATAATCTTAAATCGTGCCGCCCAGTCCCTCTATTTCCCCATAGGAATAACATGGGGAAACTCCCCAATTCCACAAATATGAGATTGGAAGGCCTAATTTTTGATAAAACGAGTGCAAATTACATATTTATTGATTTTTATTTTTACTCGTACACACCCATACCTTTCTATTATGCCCCAAAAATCACTCTTTTAACGAGTATCAAGTATTTTCTTGTATATTGGTCGTAAATATTACTTTTGTATAGTTCTTTTTCACATATCATTTTTAATAGTCAAATCAAAATGTTAAATAACACTATCACAAAATGTTTCAGTATATTTATATTAGTCGTTATCTCATTCGTTCCTCTAGATTATTTGTCTCTCATAACTCTATTGTACCCACACTGAAGTCGGAAAAATACGTCAGATTTATTACATTATAAGTAAAATTCAGAAAGATCAAAATTTCTTATTACGCAATGAAAAGATGAGTATTTATTAAAAGACATGGCAACATTTTATCTTTTGATCAAAAAGGAGACGGTAGGTATATCAATGTAAGATTAGTACATAATTTATCATTATTAGTAAGAATAAGAAAATTGTAAAGGAACGCAGAATGATGCATTTTAAATTCACTATAAAGTCGTAGTAGGACACAAATCATTTATTAGCCACGAACAGAATAATCAAATTATCACTATTTCAATCATCAATGTCATCAACAAGCACCACGAATCCATTCGATGTCGGACACTCCTCGATACATGCTCAACATCAAATTTTATGACTGAAAATCTCTCCAAAAAACTTGGGCTTTCAAAGCTTAAATGTACTATTTCAATGGTTGTCTTAAATCAAATGTCCAAATCTACCAAGCACATTATAATAACATCAAATCACGAAACCGAGTACAAGGAATAGTTAGAAGTACCAACAAGCTTTGATACCAAAGCTAAACAACAAAACAAAAAACCCATTTCTGTTATTATTGGGTGAGCAATTGGTCATGGTGCGAGTTTTCTCACATTCCTCTTATGCCCGTGCAGAAATTTTGATGTGTCGCCGATCGGGCCCCGATCTGGAAAAATGTGGCCCCGATTGGGTAATCTGCCTAGCGCCAGACCGGAAATGAAACGCCCTACCTGATCGAGCCCACATCTGGGCCTCGAAAATGTGGGCCCGGTCTGGCCCAGATGTGGCCCCTTTAATTTTTTGTTTCTACAAATAGTACAATTTAAAAGTTTTTTAAATAGCAATAAATAGTTAGCTTTGGGAAGTAGCTTGTGCAGGATATATCATCGAACATATTCATTAGAGAGACTTTATTAGCCTGCACTTCTGTAATTTCAGCTCTCAAACTCCTGATTTTCCTTATTAGCAAGTCCTCTAAATAGAAAAAAACAATCATGGTTAGATCAATCATATTTTAAGTAATAATTATAGTGAATAAAAAAATAACTATCCTTAAATTTTTCTCAACCTTATCCGGAGATTCAGTTGCGGTCGTTAATTTCATTTTTTGTTGATTTTTAGTTGCATAACCTTTGATGCCTCTCTTTTCCACGATTTTTGACAGAGTTTCTTTGTCGTTCACTTCGAAAGAGTTTTGAGTGCAATCAAAGTTAGTCGAACTTTCTGTAAAAGTATGAAAAAAATTCAGTGGTCACATTTCAAACGAAGTATAATTTTATACGTACGTATTATAAAAATGTGATTTGACAAAAAGGTATTGCCAGTTCTGGTTTTTTCTAAACTCGTACAAGAATCAATTGTCTTGAAAGTCACCGAGAGAATCAATTTCTGCGAAAAACAGATTTTTGAAACGTAAAATGGTAATATTTATTTTTTTAAACATAGGTTAAAAACGTATTTGCTTCAAATTCTTTGCCGGTGTCAAACTCTCCATATGGATATTGATTGACTAACGCACATGGGGCACGTGGAAAGAGATTTAAACAGTGAGGTTATGTTTGAAAAAATACTAATCCGAATATTCATATATTTTGTATAAAGTAATCTGTATCTTCAATTATAAGCAAGAACATATAAATTTCTAAAAAGCTTGAAAACATTTTCTTTATTCATATAAATAGTAAATGCGCTCAAAATGGCGACGCTTTCTCGAATACATTGCTGGAAATCTTCAGAAGCTAATAATGAATTGTGAACTTTCTTTAAAACATTACTGTCATTTTAACGATTTATTTTATAATCAATTTGTTTGGAAAAACTTACGGGTATCTTTGCAAGCTGAAAATATCTCTTTTGAAGAGGATCCAAAATATAACGATACAACTAACGAAAAACTTTTCACCATTATTTATCTTTGCAATGGTGCCTATCTTCATTGCTTACAATCGAATGCGAACAGTCGATCAATAAAAAATTTTCGAGATAAGCGCGGTAAATTCAAATTAAAAATTTAGTTTGAGATAATAAATTGTTTTAAGTCCTTCTTTCTTTTCTAACAATTTTTCGTTTTTATTCATTTATTTTTTTGAATTTTATGTACAATATAAACTATTTTAAAGTTTAGAGTCTTTATTCTTATTATCTTTAACTGTAAAATATTTAACTTATTACTCCATAATCATCTTTTGCAACTAATTTCAATCGATTTTCATAAGCCCAAATTATTACAAAAAGATTTTTAATATTACTTAGCAATTTTCTATTTTAAATTTGTAGTTTAGGACATCGCATCACCTGGCATTTTTTAAGCATATTCTGCCCTAATATTTAGAAAAAATTAATTATTCATAGAATATGTGAAAAATGATAGGGACTTAGAATGGTCAACTTTTTGGCAATCATCGATTTACATTAAAAATAAAATAAACATATTACACTGTTAATAAGATTATTTAGATTTAATCATTAATGAAAAACAAATAAAACACTAATTTTGTATTTCATCTGGGAGTTAGGTTTTATGATTTTTATGCTGAATCTAGTGAATTAAAACTTACCTTCATCTTCATTGCGGATACAAGAAATTTCACCAACAATTCTGTGCTTCCGAACTCGCAATTTACTTTTTGCTTTCGGCATTTTAAGTTTGATATAAAAAAAAAAACAATATCACGAGGACAACAAAAAACTTGACATAATCTTGTCTAACCTAACACGTTTCGACGTGGTTCCGACGCGAGCCACAACACCTGCCTCCTTGCGGCCACATGTGGAAAATCCGATCGGGCCCAGATCGGAGCTTGGGAACAAGTTGGCAATTTCTGCACGGGTGTACCCCCGTGGCAATCTTGACTGATACCACGCGAACTATTTTATAGTTTTTACGCGTCCCAGTTTCCACTGAATTGGTGGGATATTGTTTTCCTTAACTAAAACAATAGATCCTATCTGAATGTCATGAGTACCCGTTCTGCATTTCTTTCTTATCCTCAACTCGTTTAAGTATTCTTTATGCCACCGTGTCCAAAAGTTTTGCTTCACTTTTTGGATGAGTTGCTATCTCGACAACCAACTTGGCCTTTCATTGCTGAGATTTTGTTCTGGTGGTGCTGTTAGTGTAGTCCCAATCAGGAAATGACCTAGTCTGAGTACTTGGATATCGTCAGGATCTGCTGATATCGGAATGAGTGGCCTTGAATTAAGGAGGGCTTCGACTTAATAATCAAAGTATTCAGTTCTTCGAATGTTATTAGTCATTTTCCTGCTACTCGGACGAGTTGCACAGAAAAAACAAAGTGTGAATCTGACGCTAATTTCAGGGTACCGAGTAAAAATGCTTCGACTTGAGTTCGACTTGGTGATGTCTTGAGTTCGTCTCTAAGACATCGATGTCTGCGTAAACTTGTCTGAAGACGACCATTTTTGGAAATTTTCTATAAGGATCTCCTTAGCCGTTAGAAATACGTAAAACCAAACAATATTTTCGGTATCGTCGTCAAACAAGTATAATACAAATAAAAATTCGTAAATGAATTAATACAGAAAAGTGTAGTTTTTTGCAAATCTGTCAACAAATTTCATTAGCTCCGTTTATGTTAACACTTTTGATAATGTATGTAAATGTTGTATGTAGTTTGATGTTGGACATAGAAACTTGAAGAAATTTATCTTTTACGGAAATGAAGGTTGTGCAATGAAGGTTGTAAGGTTGTATGCCTTTAGCTGATATATATTGTGTATAAGTATACAAACTTGCTTAATCATTAATAAAGATTAGCTTTTGTGATAATCAGAATTATCCTTTTTGTCAGGACAGGTATATACTCGAAGTTATAAACTGATCGTCTTGGAGTAATTAAAATTCGACTCAAGATATAAATATATGTCTTTAAGACATAGAAAATTGTCTCCAAGACATCAATTGAAGTATGGCTCCGTCTCAAAAATGAGACATGCTGAAGTCGAAATTTTCGACTTCGGCATGCCTTGATTGGGGGCAAATCAAGTCGAAATCAAGTCGAATAATTTTTACTCGGGGTACCATTTCCCTGTAACAAAAAATAACTTTGGTAGTCTGAATGGTACGATTACATAAGGTATCCTTTCCTTCGGACTCCGAAACGTCACCTTCTGTCAATTGTTTTTACAGTTTTGAGGCAAAAACAATAGACGGTAATTTCGTACCTGAAGTCCGAGCGAGATGAAACCGCATCTTAAAATTAGGTGCAACACATTTTATTCCAGAGTTTTTTACTGTATGGTGTTTGAAAGACTTATCAGCACCTTCCCAAATGTCACCAAAATGTGGTGACAAAAGAGGTGTCACGTGTGTATAATGTTGTCAGTAGCTTGCTCTTCGAGTGAGAGGTGAATCTGACTTGGTAGGTCAGGTCCAAGGTCAGACCCAATACCGGCGTTATGTCCGAGTTTGACTGTAAATGGTTTTGGAATTGTGCTCAGTGTTACCAACCATTTCCGTTAAAATATGGAAGATTATTTTATTTTAAGATTTTAAAGTTTATTTTACGTTCAAAAATGAATGTTCCTTTTATAATATATATGTTTAAGAATTTAAAGCACATGTTGATAGATCTTTGAAATACTAAAGTTCCTTTTACATATTCAGAAGGAAAACTTCCTTTTTAGGTATTTAACGTAGGAATTACATATAGATCACCTAAATTTATACGATTAATTACTATAAATAATTGGCATGAATCTTTCAGAATTCTCACTACGGTTTACTAAATCACATACTTCACACTGTTTTCCTCACCCCTCTTACCCCCTTTTGGAAGAATGCCTCTTTTTTCCATGTTTTCAAGCAAATTTCTCTTTTTCTCGTTTTCTCGCTTAAATTCGAACTAAAATAATAGAACCCAATAAGAGATCTAAAATTATATTTTTGGTCCAGAATTCATTTCTTTTGGTCGAAAATTTCACTATTTTGTTGAACTTTTTGGGTAGAAAATTGTTCCTTTTGGATTTAAAATTCATCTTTCGCTGGAAAAATCTTTTTTTTGTTTGCTGAAAGTCACTTTCAAAGTGAATTCTATTCAATTTAAAAGTATACTATTATGTTTTTGTGTCCGAACTCATATCTTATGTTTAAAAATCCTACTATTTATTTGAAAATTAATTCTTCTTATTTAAAAAGTATACAATTATATCTTGGGTAGATTAAAAATTTAACTATTTGGTTAAAAATTCAAATTTTTTCTTCAAAATTCGTCTTTTTGCTTGAAAGTTGAACTATTTGATTGCAAATACTTTTTTTGTTAAAAATTCGACCATTTGGTTGAAAATTCATCTTTCTTTGTTGAAAGTAACATTTTTGATGGAAAATACATCTGTTTGGGTTTAAAGGTCAAATTATTTCTAAAGCATTCTACTATTTTCTGGAAAACTAAACTATTTCCTTGAAAAATTATCGTTTTTGGTTGAAAATTTCATTGTTTTGTTGTGAATGCAATATATTTTGACTTGTAACATTATGCATGTAGTACCTACATTAATGTCATTTAAAAGAATTTCTTCCTATTATTATTCCACTATTTTATTTAAAAAGTCACCCTATTTTCCCTTTTTGAGAGCATTTTGGTCTGTGAAGTTTGAAGTCACTTTTACAATAATTTACGTGATATATTTTACCTTGAATTTCTAAAATGTTTTATTATTTTGCATTTTAAATTATTACTATAAACGCTTAAAAGTCAAGCGGGAAAAACGTAATTTTTGACCGGGAATACCGAGAAATAGCCTGGATTTTTTTTTTAAGTGTGACTGCCCACCCTCTTCAGAGAGTAGCTCATTGTTATCCATATTTTTGGTATAAAAAATTCAGTTTGATTATTTTTCAATGTATAGGCTCAATTTTCTTGTTACGTAATCAACAAAAAATGTCTTTTCAATGAATCATTGCTATGGTACTTTGCAACATGACAACTACTTTAATATAACTTTTTCGTAAAGTTTCACTTCCCCCATTCAAATATTTGATTCTTACGATAAAAAGGAGCTGGCAAACAAGATTCACATCAATTTCCTTCTTTTACGACCCCTTTCTTCGTTTGGATTGTTCGCTTGGAATATATTTGGAAAACACCATTGATAGTGACGGGTATAAGGGAGAGACGAGAGACCCCTAACACTGAATACTTTTCAGTCAGTCACTCAGTTAGTTAGCCTCGCTCCGACACTCGAAATACCAGGGTCATTTGGCATGCATCCGAAATCTTCTGGAGCGCTGAGCATTCACCATAAATATGTAAATTTGCCTCGAGGTGACGGGTACTCGCGGCAGTTTTGAGTAGTAGAAGAGTATATTGTACAGGGTGCTTTTTCGACGCGGTAGAGGGTGCGCGATTACCCAGTTGCCTTTGGTGGAAGCTTTTTCATCACTGGTACTACTTGTTCACCCAAATGCTTTTATAATATTCACCCCGCTGAGCTGATCTTTCAGCGAAACGCCATAGCACGGGGTACCTACATGTAATATTGGCGATCGTGGGGACGAGTGGCGATTTTACGCTACTTGGTCACAAAATTCCACACTTGTGACCCTGACCACGATCTCCTTAATCGTACGCAAATAAGGCTCAGCTACTATTGTGCACTTTTCTTGCTTTTCTTTATTTAATTATTTATCAAACAAAAGTTTTTTTTATTTCGTTGTGGTATCAAACACGATACAAAAGTCCCACCTATTTAAATTTTATGTTCCATAAGAGAAACACAGATATATTTATAGTGTGATTTCGCGGAATTTCAAGGCTTTCACGAGATATCAAGAGAATTTAGAAGATTTCAAGGGATTTGAAAGGATTACGCAGGATTTCTAAATACTTTAAAGAAGAATTTAAATATTGCAAAGAACTGTGTTGGATTAAAAAAGATTTTAAAGGATTTTGAGACATTTCACTGAATTTCAAAGATTGCCAGGGATTTCAAAATAATTTGAAAGATTTAAAAAGTTTCCACGGGATTTAAATATATATTGAAAATTGTCACGGGGGTATAGAGATTTAAAATAATTTTAAGGGATTTCAAAATAAGTTGAAAGATTTCAAGCTGTTAAGCAATATTTCAAAAGATTTTAAGGTATTTTTGTGAAAGTCCATATCAAGAGGGTTTTCAGATTTATGAGTATTAATTTGGGATGAAAATTAAAAAATTCTACCTTTTTATACAAAATCTTTTGAGAATTCGAAACTGTTCGAGTACTCGAAGACATTTCAGTGCTCTAAAACTTTGTAGCATTTTGGAAAGCTCGAACTCGACTCCACTCGAACCGATTGAGCTCAACTCGACTCGATTCGAAACCTATATCAAACTCGACTAAGCTCGTTCGAACTTTCGAGTTTCGAGATTTTTGCATGATATCTAATCATTAGCGCCTAAAAATGTTAATTTTATAATTTGGGGCACAAGATATAACAATATTTAAATTAAAAGCGTATACAAATTGAAATGATTTAAAAATTAAACAATTAAATACTTTAAATTTGAAATTGTAAAATTTTTTTATGTTTACAAACTTGTCTTTGTCCTCTTGGATCCATGGACTTGTTTAAGGCTTCTCGTCCGTATACTTTAGTTAAGCAGCTTTTTAAATCGGTAGTACTCGGATGGGTGCCGTTTAAGTAGATTTGTTATACTTATCAGCTTTTAAAGTGCCTACACTTTCAAACTACTAATTCTACCACTAATGATACAGAAAGTATAATTTAATATTTTGAATCATTTCAAAATTTCTTGAAATCTCTTGAAATTTGTATTTGTATTTTTATTTATTTATGAAGTCCCTAGGGCCAAATAGCCCTCTAATGAATGGGCAATACAGTATCACTTAAATTGTACAGAATGTACATTCACTGGTCACCGTATAATTTTTTGAAATCACTTAATTCTTTTACATTTTTGTGAAATCGTC
Source organism: Andricus coriarius (assembly GCA_932066315.1). NCBI lineage: Eukaryota > Metazoa > Arthropoda > Insecta > Hymenoptera > Cynipidae > Andricus > Andricus coriarius. Next base: position 4,760 of record CAKNWT010044494.1, on the reverse strand, counting down.
TGAAAATTTTCAAACTATCCACGAAATCCCTGTAAATTCCTAAAAATCCCATAAAACCCTATGAAAAGTCTTGATCTTTTTTAAATTCCACAAAATCTTATGTAATCCTTTGAAACCGTTCAGCATTTTTGTCACTTGAAATTAGTTTTAAATAACACTGAATATATTATTGCGGCCTTTAAATTGAATTGAGTTTTCAAATTTGTTTAATCCTATGAAATCCCTTAAAATCTTTTAACGTCTTTCTTAATTTATAACTATTTTCAAATTGCGTACAAAATATTATTATTCAATCCTTTGAAATACCTTGAACTCTTTAAAATCTTGAAATCTGATGTACGTTCAAAAGAGTAGAGAAAATCAAAATCAATCAAAATGTTTGTCTTTTTGAGCATCTCAGTCTGGTCTTTATTAAATAATATATGACAATTTCAATTTTAGAAGCGAAAAAGCCTTTCCGGGACTCTTCAATTTACTGATAACCGAAAGTGTTTACGTGCGCGCGCGCATACTGCAGTAGCTCCACATCCTGCGGAGTGCTGTCCGCTTTGAAACGTTTTCAGTCTTATCGAGGATCCTTTCAAGGGTGCTTGCGTTATCACCCTCGCTCCGCGATAATATTCGTGTGTTCGCGCCTTTATATTCTTTCTTTAACACAACATGTCACGTGTCTTTCTGGATTTAAAAAGTTTCTGTATCAACTGAAGAACTATATTTTTTATTAAATTACTATTAAATGTAGCTAAAGTTTTATCAAACAAAACAGTGGTATCTTAGTGTTCATAATTTGTTCAGTGTTCATTATGTCTGTAGTGTTCAATCGTGATTAGGTTCGGGGTAATTAATAAAGTTTTGTGTGAAACAAGTGGTTTTGATTCAAGATCAAGGAAGTTGTTTGTCTTTTCTCGACAATTCACTCTTCCCACGAAACGCAGCTGCAAGGTTGTAATTAAGAAGCTCAGCTGCGAAGGGGTGATTAAGAAGGAACGTAATCCTATCTTCAAAATCTTCGCTGATCTTTCCAAAGACCCTCCGAAACCAATTGGAAGAAGCTACCGTACTTGATCGGCAATTAGCTTCTTGGTTTCCTAATTGGGCCTGACGTTTAAAGATGTATCATAATCATCATACTACTTTGCTTCTTCTTAATGATTCTCCTTTCGAGCCAAAAAATCTCTTTATAAATTCGCTTCTAAATCCAAAACAATAATAAAAAATGATTTCAAAACAAACCTACTTGAGACATTTATCTTTTACGGAAACTCTATTTTATTCAAACCTAGAGAAGATTCCTTGCCGGTGAAATGAACTGATTCCTGAACTCAGTGAAGTGAATATCTCTGAAGCGAATGTAATTCTCGGCTTTTACAAAATCTATACAAAAAAGATGATCCTACAATGTCTGGTTCATCAGGACTCAAACCTCCAAGCATCTTCGCCAGGAGCACAGGAGCCAAACCGAAACCAAAGACCAATAAATTGACATCTCCCAAGTCCTTGAAATCATCCCCCATTTCGTTAAGAAAACAAGAAGCTAATTTTGAAACAACTGTTATCAGCGAAACGAAAATCCAATCAGCATCTTCCTCCCCTAGAAGGATCCCCTCGCAGAATTTGGAATGTTCGCCAAAAAGATCACCCAGGAGATTCCTAGCTTCTGAAGATCGTCAGCAAATTTTTCAACAACAGAATCCTTCACCAAAACGATCACCAAGAAGGATTCTCTCCCTCGAGGACGATATCAGTAGCGAAATGGGTTTGGCACAACTGCCGACTTCGGCATCAGTAGCGGAGGATTCTGTAATGTCCTTTCTTGAGTTTGAGTCCTTATACACTCTTGAAAAGGAGTTGATGCAATCGAAATCCGACATCTTGACGCAACTAGACGAAAAATGCATTTTTGGCGGCTGGTTCGGCCCCAGGCGTGGCGTCTACACGGACTTACCGGATCCTATCAGGAATTCAGACGCAATTAATTCGCAAGCTGTCGCGGATACTTTCGCAACGCAGACTCCCTCGGAGGGTTTCAGTTTTGCTCCGGGTTGGGCGCTCAATGCTGAACACTTTTATCAGTGGCAGCAACGCGGAAAGACCACGCAGCAGGTAAACTAGTTGCAAAGTTTCAAATTTATGGTTTGGATAAAGACAAGCCTACTCTAGTGTAAAATAGTATCAAAGTTCGTTACATTTTTAAAATATCAGCAGAGTTAACTCTCATCCCTTTTTTATGAAATAACATGGCATAGTACCTGAAGAATAATTCTGTGCGTACAGGATTTTTTTCAGGCATTTACTTTTTCTCCTTTATCTCCCTCAATTTGTATGATGGGAAACAAATAATTTTCAATGCATAAAATCTCTAGTCAAACAGGTATGAAATTCAATAATTGGATATTGATGAAGTGTCTAGAGTAGATACTCTGAAACAAAATTTATTTTCCAGTCATAAAATCCTGGATTTGTTTCCTGGTCTAAAATATTTTTCATCGTCATGTTAGATCCAATACCTGAAGAGTATATTATTATTTAGCACCATTGTTGAAACCCTATTCAGATGAAGTATGGTTCCTGAATTCTTCCTATTAGCTACAATTATAATTTCCCTTTTTAAAATTATGCAAAACTCGCACTTTACGTCACGTGAAAGATAATAAATAAAAGAAATGGATCGAGAGCTGTGAATGCGAAAAATTCGCGCGTGTCAAAAGTCCCTCACGGGAATGGCTGAAGTCCGAAATGACCTGTCACTCGCATTCGTTACTTTTTCTCCGTACAGAGTAAAAACGACAAAATCCAGCGAATCGCCCGGGGTCGTGGTCTCGAATTAATTGAAAAACTGAAGTAATTCCATTCGCCTGTCGTCTGTCCTGCACTCTCTTTCTCTCCTTTGTGCTTTTATTATGAGAAGAGTGCCTCTTAGATTTTTCAGTAAGTTTTCAGTTTAATATTTAAACCCCTTGCTTTATAAAGCATCCTTTCTTTTAAATTGTTATGCTAAATTAATTAGAAACTAGCAGTAAATGGACGCGTGCGAATCGCACGTTCACGTCTCTAGATTTTTATATCCTAACATTAAAAATATAAATAATTTAAAAACCCATTATTATACCAAGTATAAAATACTAAGCTTGACAAATATATGAAATAATAATTAATAATTTCTTATTGAAAGCGTTTGAAATTTAAAAAATATATATTAAACGCTTTTGAATTTAGAATCGTTTCAAATAAAATAATTTTAGATTAGGTAAAATTGTGAAAAGAAGAGAATATTTCAAGTAGAATGAAAATTAATTGAACTTGTATCATTTCTAATAGAAAATGTTTCAAAATTAATAATTTTAAATTACAATTATTTTAATCAGAATTTTTCAAAATTGACAACTTTCATTCTAAAATTTTGAATACTGGACAATTTTATTAAAAAAGAGTGGAAATTTTATTATTTCTAATTCAAAGCATTCAAAATTGAACAATTTTATTTTAAAATGAGCAATCTTGAAATTAAATGTTTTTAGATTAAAACTTCGAAAATAGGACAATTTCAAAACGTTAAAATTAAATATTTTTATATTAAAATTTAGCAAATTTAATAATTGAAAATGCAAAGGAATTGATATTGTATTATTTCTAATTAAACCCGTTCAAAATTGAATGATTTAAAATTGAAAGCTTTTTAATTTGAACAATTCTCAATTTCAAGCAATTAAAATGCAATTACTGGGGTATTAGTTTCAGGTAATTACATTTTTCAACTTTTCAACTTTAAATCATCCATTTTTTTTAAATCTGCAACTAAAAATCGAGAAATTTGGACATATTACCTTTCAATTAAATTTTTTTTAATTCGAGTTTGAAATTTTCAATATTTTAGAACAGTTTTAAATAAAAAATAATTCAATTTTCAATGCCCAGCTCTAAAATCTTCTCATTTCAAAATTGTTTAATTATAAATACTTCAAACTGAAAATTATGCAACTATCAAGTATTTCAATTTGACATGCTGCGTTTAAAATTGAAACCAAACAATTTATAATATTCATATCTAAAAGTATTACATTTCAAACTGAGTATCAAGGTTCTCAATATGAAACTTTTCAATTTTGAAATATTTAATAGTGAAATTTTCCTGACATTTTCAATATTTGGTTTTCAAAATACAAGATTGTGAAATTTGAAATTGTAAAGCCTCTTACAAATTAAGAAATTGAAAATCTTTAGAAGCAAAAGAAAACTTAATTTCAAGGCCTCACACTCTAAGAAAAAGTCTATTAACAGTAAAATTACGTTCCTTTCATAATGCGTCCTTTGAAATTAAGACGATATCTTTTGTCAATCAATAGAATCGTTTCACTGTTCAAAGACTTATCCATTAAATGCAAAACGGAAGTAGTTTTACTGTAAAACGATTTCTTTTTACTTTGAAAAGAATTCCTTTAACTATTAAAGGATTTCATTTGTTTGGCTAGCGGAGAAAGTGCGCCTGCGCATGAGTGAATATCGTTTAGCACACGATTTATTTATTAATTGATAAATTAAGTAAAAAAACATGCGAAATGATGTAGAAAATGGATTTATTCAAAAAATTAGCAATCCGAGGTTGTGACGCGAAAACTTTGGAAGGTACGTGTACTGAAAGAACAATTTTTGATATGCTAACCTCACTTAATATCAAACAGTAAGTTTTCTTTTAACGTGCAAATTATTCTTTCTTTGGTCCGACAATAAATTTCACTTCAAGATCAAAGGAAATCCTTTCA
>CAKNWT010044474.1:0-10355 GCA_932066315.1 Andricus coriarius | reverse complement strand
TTATTTTAATTAGTTTATAGATTAAATTATAAGATTAATCAAGTATACTGCCGATCAGTGCTTGCACGAATTTGTAATGACCTTGTAATATCCTGTTCCTTAGAGGGCTACTTAGCCCTAGGGACTTTCTTGAATAAATACAAATACAAATACATACCTTTTTCTCGCCTAAGAAATATTCCACCAACGTCAGTTATGTCGTACCTTATTTGTTTCTTGGCCGTTAAATTAGAATTTCACATAAATAAACATTATTTTTTTTCAATTTCTTCCTTTGTCAATATTTCTGATATTGAACCCAAAACATTGTGTTAAGATGACGAGAAATTCTTGAAATTAAAGAACACGTATTTAGTCGTAACCGCAGTTGCAGCTTGGGGTCTCCAAGGAAAGGGTCGACCTAATGCTTTGTAATTAATAAGGACGAAAACCGAATGTTTTTATGAAACACATTCATAATAGTTTACCGCTCTTTGTTTTCATTTTGAGGTAAAGAAATTGATTATATCACATCAAGAGCGCAAGAAAGCGACGTCTAAAAATAAATCCAATATGTCTGATTTTGCTTAAACTACATGGGTTAAAACAAAGTGGCATTAATTTGGACAGGCGGATATCAATTTTGATCTGCGTCGTAGTTAAAATTGAAAAGAAGAAATCATTTTGATTAACAAGAAGAGACCGGCTATTTTTTATTTTAGTTACGGTTTATAGTATTGGTAACGAAAGCTCAACCTAAGTATTAATTTTCTATAGCAGTAATATGCAATTTTTCGCCGTGTTCGAAAAAATTTGCTTTGAAATATTCACAAAAAGCCATATATAGAGTTTGGTGAAACAGTACTTTGAATCGGCCGGTAGTTCAGGGAGTGGCGCTTCGGCTTCATAGCTGACGGTTATTGATTGGTTTCATCATATTTGCCAATTATATTTAAAATTAGAAGTATGATCGAGGTTTTTCGAACAAAAAATTGTTAACTGAAAAACAAAAAACTATCCTCCAGGCCAGGACGGTGACAAGGGGAGCCGCGGGACCGAGAAAAGGTGGTGTTCTGTCAAGCTTGACAAACAGCATGAGGGCCGCACTCTCGGCGCGTTAGTTGCATCAGGTTGCGCCATGTTTCTAAATCAAAGAGATATGGTTCATGCGGAACTATCAGCTTACGATCAGTGTTCCTGGATTTGTGTCGAAGGCCACACGTACTGAAGCATCATTACTTCTATTGTCGCTAAGCTGAAAAAGGTGGTCTTGCGGGAATGGGTGGTATCGTCGCTGGAGGATGTTGCTCTTGTCCTTGCTGACAAAGAGCTTCATATCCCTTTTCGCGTAAAAAGGATACCTGATTTATTTATTTTGAAACTCATAAGCGCAACAGTCACAATGAATATTATCACATAGTAATATTGCAAATACATGGAACAATATCAGGGCTTCCTTGTACAATGGCTGAGATAATTCATAAATGGTATATTTTGAGACCGTCAAATTATATAATATATAATTATAATTAATAATTAATAACGACGATTTTTCTATTCCAAAATGCGAAAATATAATTCTTGAATACATATCGTAGTTAGGATATTTTCTATTACGTAGTATCATTACTAAATTCGCTTCAATTTTTTACAAATTTCAAAAGAGAATCATTAAGTAAGTCTGTGTGTTTATATTTCTTCAGTAAGAGATTAAATTGAGTAGTTAATGAAAAAGCATAAAAATTCATTCCCCAGTTAGAGTTTGGCATCGGAATATAAAACAATGGTTGCCCTCGTTGGGCAGTCGCTCTAGTTTCTCGACCAGGTGCATCAATGGCAGCAAATAGAGGAGGTATGGACTCTCGATTAGATTAGGTACTGCCTTCAATAAAAAAAATAAAGATGCAAATATTCTTCTTTTCTCCAGTGTCCACACATCAAAGAATTCTCGTGACATTTTTCGATCGCAGTTACATACACAGCAACCTCCGAATAAGACCGTGCTCGGGCTTCTGGAGGAGCATAATTCCGAGAAATGAGTTACCCCGACCCGCGGTCCGAAATCGCCACGAGAAAGTCTTGGCAAAACCTCCGAATAGGACCGCTTGCACTTGAGTCATATTCAAGTGATAATTACATGTATTATTCTAAATACTATTATTATCAGTATTAGTATCTATTATTTAAAATATTTAAAATATATTATTCTAAATAAGTATTATGAGGAAGGTAAAATGTTTATTTGAGGAAAAATACTCAATTTGTAATTTGCAAGAGGTACTTGGCAGTATTTGACAAAATTTTATAAATATATTAATAATATTAATAATATATATATAATAAATAAAATATATATAGCATATATAATAATATTTTTTTGTTTAATTGAATTGAAAAATATTATTTTTTAAAATGGATTGCTGGATGTTACTTTGTGTTACCTTCTTTGAGATGATTAAACATTTGTATTACTATATTTGTATAAAAAATGTATACATATTAATGAGGATTAACAATAGATCAATGAAATTGATTACAATCAATTGAAATTTTCATTACTATACTATTATTGAAAGCATAAATTGAGATCAAAACGCAATTTCCACGCGCGGTCTTATTCGGAGGTTCGCCCGCGATTCTAGGATGCACGAAGTAGTGGGGGCAACTTTCGAACGAAGATTAGGAGAAGTGGTCTTATTCGGAGAGGGCTAATTTAGAGGTTCCACTGTATTTGTGATATTATTGACACCCTACAATGGAAGCACATTCAAGCTTCGATCGGACCAATGCACTGAATTTAATTTGAAGTGGTTTGGTAGACTTGATGTTCTTGCAAGTTCGTAGGATAAAACCAAGAATTTTATGGAAGCTAGAGATCAAATTATTTATGTGGGATATAAAAGTAAGGCCTATGTCAAATCGTATATCCATATCAGGTATTATAGACATACCCTTTCTATTATTTTACCACCAATCTTGTAATCATATCTTATGAAATCAGTTTTTATTGTGAATGTTATGATTTTACATTTCGCTGTATTGAGGTCAAATGAGTTACCAATACACCAGAGTTGAAAATGCTTAAGGTTTTTTTGCAAAAGTTTACAGTCTTGGGTAGTAGATATGGGCAAGAGAATCTTGGTATCATCTGCATAGAGTAGGTAGGAGATCATTGCGTCAAGTACCGTCCCTACATCGTTAAAATAGATTGCAAATAGCAAAGTCCCTAACTATGAACCTTGCGGTACGCCAGATGAAGGGACAAACGGTGCTGAGGTATGTCCTCCGTATGAATGAAATTCTTCCTATTTAAGATTTAAGATTGTTTTAGAAACAGGCTAGGTCGACTATGTAGGGGAAAAATGGTGCCGCTTTTAGCGCCATGTGTATCGGGCGGCGTAACTAAGTCAGCGTCCATGTGTTAGAGCACGTTTACATGTGTGTATTGCTCTTGTGTGCGCCAGAACTTTATTATTTTAAGGAAAAGGGAGATAATAAATGCAAAATTAAGCAAATAAATGACGTTAATTTCTCACTTGGTTTATTTTGCATTTATTTAAAATAAATGCATGACACCTTTAAAGTGGATTTGAAAATACAGTTTTAAAAAATTTCTTTTGGGAGTTAAAAACACTCCTCTAAAGTTTCATAAAAAAAATTGCTCCTGTCTCCGCATCGTAGATATAGCTAAAAATCATTAAAAATCGAAGCATTTCTTCAAATTTGAACAGCAAAAATTCCCTAATTGACTTTAAAGTTTCAAAAAAGCGAAAAAAGTCTACTTTTTCGCTATTTTCTTAGATTCATGGTAAATTTCTCGACTATTTGACCATATAATGTGTGATATACATTAATGAGAATATATTTTCAATATGTTGTGACAATAATATATAAGAAATGTTGACACTAAAATAATTTTATTGACTTTGAATTACAAAAAAATATTTATAGGCGATATATTCCTCTTTATTTGACCAAATACAATTAATTTTCGGTATATAAATTATCAGAAAAAAATGTTCGAAGCAAGTGAATTTGTACCTAAATAGCAAAAAATGATTTGGCTATTTTTGTGCCATACCTAAGTGTCCTTGAAATTGGTGAAATGGTCAAATAGTCAAAAAAATTGCCGTAACTCTAAGAAAATAGCGAAAAAGTCGATTTTTCTCTCTCGATATATTGAAATTTTAAAGTCTTTTAGGTAGGGTAAAAAATATTTGAATTATTTTTTGCTAATGTAGGTCAACATATCTCATAAATTACTGTTACATCACACGCAGAAAAAAGAACCTTATATTTGACTGAAAACCAAGTTACATCTACTGATCTTCTTAGTAGGTACATGCACAACACGGCACTTAGGTAAATATTACAATTATAGGCTACTGAATATGACTATTATTTCTGGTTACCAGTGCCAATTCTCAATTGGTTCTGACCTGCGGATCAGTAGATTTTACCGATCCAGTCGCTATTCTGCACTGTGCCTCGATGCTGGAATTACGAATCAACATGTGACTTTGACGGATAATATACACAGATCTAACTTATGTTAACGATATAGACTATAGTTTAGACGGTACTATAAATTGTAAAAAAATATTGCTAAAAAATAACTAATAAATAAACAGAAGGTTAATTCACAGACATATGTTCGGATATACTTATACTTAATCGGTATTTGTAAGTCACATCGCAAAGTCGACTATCTTAACCACTACATTATTATACGAGTTACGATATGTGAAATAATCCCGAAATGCATTTCTGACAGAGGTAGCGATCTGTGAATGAGATATGTCATCCAAAATGGTGTTATATATTACAAAACCTTTGATAAAATACCTTCCTTGCTAAGTGGGAATATGGAGTAATGTGACGACTGTCACAGAAATGTCAAAAACAAATGTTTTGTAGGTGATGCCATAAGGTAATGCAATCCACCCATTGCTGATGGCGTCATAAATTCATCCGGTGGTCCGCGCGGATCGGATCGGTAGCGTGTACCGATCCTTCTGTAATGTTCACTGCACCACTATTGTAATCTCGGTTCAGTGAATTTCACATATTTTACAGTATTTAATACTAGGGAATAGAGATTTAATTTACTGAAGGATTGCCGTTTAATCCACCTTAACTTCACTCTGACATTTACGAAATGCTAAGTGAGTTTTACATTTTCACGCCCTCATTTAGAGCAGTTGTTACTGTTACGGTTGCCAGAAACACGTTACATTTCTTGATAAGTAAATATAACATTTATTTTTTCTGCGGGCATATTAAAAATACATTCTCATTAACGTGTATCACGCATTATATGGTCAAGTAGTCCAGAAGTTTACCTTGAATCTAAGAAAATAGCGAAAAAGTCGATTTTTTCTTGATATGTTGAAATTTCAAGGTCACTTAGGTAGGGTTAAAAATATTTCAATGTAATTATCGCTATACAGGTATAAATCGACTTGCTTTGAACTATTTTTATTAATAATTTAAATCTCAAAAAAACATTCTTTGCTGTTCAAATTTGAAGAGGTGCTTCGTTTTTTTGTGATTTTTAGCAATATCTACGATGCGGAGACAAAATGAATTTTTTTTTAACTTCAGGGGAGTGTTTTTGACTCCCAAAAGTAAGTTTTCATTGCTATTAAAACTTCGGGAAACAACTTTTTTTCGATACGCTCTACTGTATATTTCATTAATTATTAATCATTTATGCAATTACACACTCCTAGACAGCGACAAGACTGGGACCAGACAGCCGAAAGGTTTGAATCAAACACGTAGCAAAACTAGACAGCGCCAGTGTGGCGCCAGGCTAGTACTTCGTGAAGAGGCAGGCTTGAGAAGAACTGTACTGGCTTTAGCATGATTCAAGACTGCCACGAAATTTTTCCACACGGCAATTGGCAGCGCATCAAGTACTCGTCATGATGTGTTTGAAAATTAATGTACTGCCGTGGCATTACTATGGAAGCAGTCGGCTGGGGATCCCCACTGAAACATCTTTTGCAGGTGAAGCTGATGTTCTGCTGCTTACCACTTCTTGCCGATGTTTTGGCACCCCCATCGATTACACCAGGGGCGGCCCGTCGATCCTCGGGAAGCGACCAGCATCTATATAGATTAAACAACTTCTCCATTAATTTTAGGGGTTTTTGGTGCTCCTTTTAGTCCCTTTCCGTTTCGTTATCTGTCTCTCTGGCATGGAAACCCCTGTCAGTAGCAATGCTGAAGCCAACATAGCCATCAAATTCATGAGAGGAGAGCTCAAGCCCTACCGTGATATGAATAATTATTTATTTCTTTTTCTAAATTTGCTCTCAGGAAATTAGGATGTTATTAGTTAATTTAATACGATGAATGAAAGCAGGGTGTAGTTTGCAGTTCGTCTTTTATCGCTGTTATGTTTACACAGCGACCGCGAGTTGTGGAGGTGACAACAGTCGTCTCGGGATGCTTTCTTAGAGTTGCTATGTATCACTCTATAGGTTTTTAGTCGCTTGCTTCCTGACGGTGCGGGAAGTTTCTTACAATGCGACAGGTGTTTAATAAAACTGCCTTCTGAGCTGCTGCCAGTATCCTACTGAGTCCTAAATGTTCAAGATGTGCAGTGCATCTTGTGTTGACATTTCCTGTTGTATAGGTTGCCTGCAAATTTCGGTTAAGTCGACAATCAATGTCGATGATGTAGTTGAATGGTATTTCCGCCTATGAGTTAAACATCCTGATCGTCACACAACGATGTTAAGGTCCTCTTTCGAAGAAGCAAAGAGTTTAAGGTCGTCCATGTATAAGAGATGGTTGACCTTATATTCTCTTCTGTTCGGCGGGCCACAAAGCTATCCAGAGCTTTTGCCTCGGAGCACGATAGGTAGAGGCAAGACTAAGATGCAGAAAGGTAACAGACTTAAACAGTTTCCTTGGAAGACTTATATGTTCTTATATGCGATAAAGCTGGTAGTAACTTGTCTTTTGTCAGATTTTATGACAAATTTTGTCCACCACAAGAGCATAAACTTTGTTATACATCTCACTATTTTTGGATGCACCTCCAGGCACTTAAAGAGCTTAATAAGTAGCTCATGGTTCGTGTTATCGAATGCCTTACGGTAGTTCGTCCAAGCCATTGACAGACTGCGGCGATACCTGATCGAGTCTTGTGTAATACACCTGTTTATTAACAGTTTCTCCCTGCAACCGGCCAGCCCTCTATTGCGTCCACGTTGTTGAATTATGGCACTCCATACCGGCTCGATAGATGTTAATATCCACTGCGGGATGGTTTGTTCTGTAACAGGAATGTCAAAGGATCTTCCACCCTCCCCACTCTTCGAGTCCTAAAAGCAAGGGCCCGTTCCCACTACTTCCCTTCTACGGGGCATTTAGTCTGTTTGGTACCTCTGACCGACATAGGTCTTCTATAAAATTTAAGTACACACTATCCCATCAGTTTTAAAGTGTTCGGCCCATGCATTTCCTTCCCCAATGGTCTAACACTGACCCACAGCCGCGTGTTCGTCTTCAGCCCCAAATCCCGTCATGCAGTGTACTAATCAACATCCGGCACCCGAACGTGAATCTGTGAGATCTAGCACAATAGGTGAAGAACCCCCAAGTTCCTCCGCGCAGGTCATTGACCAGCAATGTCTTCAGGTCCCAAATTTCTTCGCGCAGTATTCTAACCGACTGCCAGCACCCGCTTATCGCACTTTTCCGAGAAACAACCCAGTGCTACCAGCGACGTACCGAATGGAAAATGTTGAACAGCTTTCCCAGGTCAAAGAAATCATCCGCAAGGTCAAGGTTTTAAACGACCAAGATGATGTTGGCGTACACGATTTCATTAAGACCATGAAACGCGCGAAGCTAAGATGTTCCCAACCTAGTTTACTACTTGACTACATTTTAACAAAGAAAATAATTGGAAGTGCTAAGAGAGCAATCCGGCACTACCCTATAGGTAGCTACGACGACCTTTACAGCGCTTTAAAAAGAAATTTAGCTACTGCAAACACTTTAGAAACGTGTCATAGTAAACTTGAAACAATCAGGCAAAATCATGATTCCGTAAAGTTTTATAATCAAAAATTTATAAGCTCATATAATAAATTGAATTATACCATTCGATCTGAATATTCATACGGAATCGAGCGGAAATTCGTTCATCAAATGGAGGAAAAATCTGCCACAAAGAGGTACGTTATGAACTTACGCGATGACATTAGCCATCAAGTATGACCTTTAAAACCAAATGTTTGAACCAAGCATTACAGAAAGCCCTGGAAGCAGAAATGTGGTGCAGAGAACGTTCGCGAACGAAAGTTTCAATAACACTTCGAGCAGTACAACCAAGTGTTCTTAGACTACCCATGAGGCACATACCGGTACCTGCGACCCGAAATCAACAGCCACAATTGCGAAATAAACCATCCGATAGTCCGAACTACGGACTTCACATCCGGACTACAAGGAGAAATTCACATTAACAACAGACAGATCTAATTATGGATTCGGAGCAGTACTATCCCAGAACGGCCACCCTTGTTGCTATATATCAAGAACGTTGAACAAAGCCGAGATCAACTACACTACAACAGAAAAGGAACTGTTAGCTATAGTTTGGGCTCGCAAATGATTAAGATAATATCTATCGGGAAGGAAGTTCACAATCCAAACGGACCATCAAGCATTAATATGGCTACACAATGTAAAGGATGCTTCTTCACGATTGATACAATGGAGATCACGTTTGGCGGAATATGAATACATCATAGAACATGTAAAAGGAAAAGAGAATAAAGCTGCGGACTGTCTATACAGACTATTTCCTATTCAAGAAGACCACCCCCTACAAAATACGCCAGCCGAATCTGATTCGCATGATGAAACAGATTTGGTATCAGCCGAAACGTCCACGGAAGGAGAAGAGTCACCAGCCTCAGATATAGCTAATGCTTGCAACGACCGTCTCCAACGACGTATGGATGCAGACCAACTTATCTCGGATGAGGAAGGATTAATGGATGGGAGAGAAAAGTTGTTAAGAGAATACAAAAAATACATCACAAATAAAATGCCTAGCAGAGAAAATGTTAAACCTAACACCGGAGGAAATCTCTGGCGCACTATATCCAAAGAAAGGAAAGGAATCCAGGATACATCTTAATATAACATACCTCTATATTGAATAGAATAAACCGGGAGGCCATGGCCTCTAAACGAACAATTACGCGTTACCACTTCATACACCCTACAATTAGCCCCTTAGAAAAAGGGAACATAATCTAAAAGGGGATTGTAACAGGAATGTCAAAGGATCTTCCATCATCCCCACTCTTCGGGTCCTAGAAGCAAGGGCCGTTGCCACTGCTTCCCTTCTACGGGGCAGTTAGTCTGTTTGGTACCTATGACCGACATAGGTCTTTCATAATAAAGAAGTCCTGCGATATAGTTTAGGCACACAAAAAAAGTATTTAAAGTGATTCTTCTGACCTGTTACAGTTCTCCGTTTAAGAAATTACTAAATATACGAGCTAAATGTTGGTGCGTAGAAGTGAGCTTCTTCTACCAAAAGTTGTTGATTTTATCTGGCCCTGGCACTGAAAAGTTTTCAGTTCTAGTGATAACTTTCTCCACTTCTCTAGCAGTAACTAGTGGACACTCTTCCTCTGGTCCTTGCAACATTTTGATTTGGCAAAAGTTACGAAAGATTGATATGATCCCAGAAGAATTGAATCTCTTCTCGACTAGGCGGATTTTTAACGGCACGTGACGTTTTATTGAACAGAGGGGAAGCATGAGCAGAAAAGGCGGAATTTTCCTGAATCCTCCTTACTCGCCGTTCAAGGCACTGTTTGGCTGTTGAAAGAAATGTTATTGTTTACGTCCAGTGCTGCTTGATGGTCAACCGTTAACACTTGTCCAGCGTGTGATTTTCTTTCCTTAAGTTTCGAGCAACTGCCCTAACATTTTCAGTGCATTTTTTATGTTATGTAGCTGATCACGCACTAAAAATTTGATGCATGCCGTCTCGCCGTTTCAATTTTAAACTGAAGCTGTGCAATACGCTCGCCAGTCGTACTCAGGCGTACTGAAGTATCGTTATTTCTATTGTCGCTAAGCAGGGAGACCGCCTTCTCGTAAAGTACACAGTTCAGATTCCAAAGATTAAAATCTTCAGGGAGCAAATCGGGGAGAGCAATATTAGCGTCACATAATTTGTCCATCCTGAGAAAGACTTTTTGGTGTATAGATCTCCTGCTTCTCATGTTGGCATTATCGGCTATCTGGAAAGCTGTTCGTGCTGGAACGGGTGGTATATTCGCTGGAGAATGTTGCTCTCCTTTTTGCCGATAAAGAGCCTGATATCCGTTTTT